>CABHPR010155839.1:27208-47580 GCA_902168415.1 Peromyscus melanophrys
GAAATCCCTCTGGATCTCTGTGAGTTCAAGGCCACATTGGAAACGGGAGTGGTGGTAGAAAGCAGAAAGGTATATAAAGCGTGAGGACCAGAAACTAGAGGCATTTGGCCTGGTTAAGCATTTGGCCTGGTTAAGCATTCAGGCTTCTAGCAGCAGTTCAGCTGAGACCCATTCTGGATGAGGACTCAGAGGCTTCCAGTCTGAGGAAACAAGACCAGCTGAGGATCCGGCAAGGTGAGGTAGCTGTGGCTTATTCTGTCTCTCTGATCTTCCAGCGTTCACCCCAATAACTGGCCTCAGGTTTGATTTTATTAATAAGACTTTTAAGATTCATGCTACATATGTGGAAGAAGAGGTGGAAAGATCGTAAGAGCCAGAAGTGGTGGATAACTACAATGAAAATATCTCCCCCACATAAAGAACTGATGCTCATATGAACTCACAAGGACTATGGCCATACACACAAGACCCGCAAAAATTCAAGTCAGAAGGGTCCCAGCACTAAGAGGGGAAGTAGACACCAGGTTCCACCACTAACCAACAAGATGCTTGCAATTGCAATCGATACTCACTGGCCAAGGGAAAAGCAGTTTTCTCTAATGGAGTCTCACCGGGTATATCAACCATACTTTTGCACAGGCCCCAAGCCCAGGAATAGTTGGTACACACACACACACACACACACACACACACACACACACCAAAACAAAACCCACTATGGTATTTTTTTGTACTTTGTGTTTCATCTTGTTTTGGCATTCTTTTGTCTTATTGGACTTCTTGTTTGATTTTAATTTTTGTATTTTTGTGGGTATTTTTTTGAAAGAGAAAGAATGTAAAGTTGGGTGGGGAGGGAAGTGGGGAGGAGTTGGCAAAGGGGAAAAACATGATCAAAATATACTTTATGAAAATAATTCTTTAACTATACCTATAAAATGGAAAAAATCAATTCTGGAATGAGACTCAAAAACGTAGTTGTACCATCTCTTCCCATGAAAAAGGGGTTTGGAAGGTAAGGACCTTGAGCAGAAGACAACTCACAATTCAAATTCCAATCTCACCATTCTGCAGATAAGGTGTAACAACAGTCACAAAAATAACTTTTCTTCTATTATTCTTTAAGTCAGGATCATCTAACCAAATACCCCCATATGCAATTTAAACTGCAAGAGCCTGAGATATTACACAACTGAAATTATCATTTCCTTTAGAAAAGTCAGTAATAAAGAGTCTGATGTTTTAACACACACACACACACACACACACACATCTGATACCAAATTTTACATTCTCTCCACCCAGAATATACGAGCAGGTTGCTCAAGCAGTACATAAAATCATTCATAGAAAATCAGTGGATCCAATAGAGAATTATTCACCCTATACACCAGTTGTGCACAATGTTGCAGGGTCTGAATTGCTGCCAAGACATTTGACAATAATGTGTCTCCATTTTCCAATATGCTAGTGCCCACTTAACCTACCAGTGCTATCCTGTGTATGTAACTGTAACTCAAGCCCCCACATGCTTACTTGAGCTCAACGCTTCCCTTGACTTGAAACATTTTCAGACAGAGTAATGAATATAAATGGCTGCTGCTTTCAAGAGTATACACAGTAAGTACTCCTGAAATTCTTTGAAAGTCCACGTTTAACAGTAAGCTTGTCCGAGTACAGGTTAGAATGTAAAACAACAACAAAATAGGCATGCTGTTGTGTACTTTTTATTATTTCTGCAGTGGCATGATTACAGCATTTCTCTTTTAACATAAAAAAAATAAAACTTCAGCTGTTGCAAGCCACAATCAACAAACTAAAAACAGTACAGTAACGAGCAAAAACTGAGACTGTCACTTAAAGAGTTAACTCTGAATGTACAGGCATTGCACCGTTTTCAGCAATGCCAATGTCTCAATGACAATAGAAATCTTGACATTTTTATCTTTGCCTGGGATTTTGAGGGTGTGAAGGGAAAATAGAAACCTGTGAATAACAACAGGGCCACATAGAAAAACACATACATTCAGGTTTCTGGTCTGCTAAAGCCCTGACTTTAATGGTATAAGATGGGTGAAAATCAGGTGTCTTATGAGAGTATATCTGAATAATGGCAGTAAGGATTGGATGGGGACCTCATCATACAGACTATGCATTTGGAACTAGGGCACCATGCTGCACAGTTGGGAGCCTTGTTCCTCGCACACTGGAGTCCCCATGGACATGAAACATGTTGGTGGAGTGTTGTTCAGAGGGATAAGGCTATCACAGAGTAAGTTCTTTTCTAGTCCAAAGCCAAACCATCAGAAAGAATTTCTGATTGAAGCAATAGAAACTCTCTGAAGAATAATATTAATCTCAGTTAGTAGAAATACAGCCATGGCGGACTCCTAAAAATTCTGAAAAAGACTGAATATCACGCTGCCATCTCATACCCTGCGACAGATATACTTAGGAGGATTCGAGAGCTCTGAAAAAACAGTAAAAATGATGAAATCTTAATGAGAAAAATGATGTGGCTCCACCTTACTCCATGAAAAGTTTCAGGCTTGGTGGAGAGTGGGCAAAGGCAACCAAGAATAAATAGATTATCACAGACCTAACACAACAGTCACAGGCACCTCATGCTTAGTAAAGGAATGGATGGATATTAGAAACTAAGGTAAACATGAATGCATGTGTGCCAAAGAGCCAAGTATACATCAGCTCTTTGCCTGTTCATCCAACCTAAAAACATAGTATCTTAAACATTTATTATGTGCTATCGGCTTTAAAGGATTTTGATGTCAAGAATGAGAGACATATATAAACAAACAAATAAAATCAAATACACTAAAGAAAATTGCAACTCATGATTTTTTTAAAGTGATTTGGGAACATTCTGGTTAGATTTATGAAATAATTATAAGCAAAGGGAAGAGACTACGGAAGCCTTCATCATTTAGTTAACATTTGAAAAATTCTGAAGCGCAATGAAGTCATAGAGGGTTTTTATTTTTTTAATAAAAGTATAGGATGTGCTAAAACCCATAGTGAAATGGTAGCAAACTTAAAGAACCACAGATAGACTGCATGCCTGGGGTTTGGAAAGCTAATTGCACCCACAATTACCTCACCTAAAGATGAAATCACCCTCAAAACTTTTGGGGTAGCTAACAGTGTAAGGGTTGAAAGAATCTTCATCTGATGTGATTCCATTCTGCCCCTTTACCTCCATGCTTTTGTTCCTATGTGCCTATGGTTGTGAATCCTTCCAGGGCCTAACAGTTCTCTACCAGTGGGTTTAAACTCTGGCTTCTCATTAGAGTCACCAGAACTTTTACAAAGGGTATCAGCTTGGGGCCATTCCCCAAGGTTTCTGATTCAATCGGTCCAGGGTAGGAGCCTCTGAGTTTCCAACAGTGACTGGTTCCTTTCAAAAGCACATCAGGAAAAATCACTCTGCAGGCAACCACTCTGGTTTGCCATGGTGAATGTGTTTTTGACAAGATTAAACAGACATCAAAAAGGAATAATTAATGCCATGGAGTTCCAAACCAACTCAGAACTTCAAGACTCACATATCTACACATAAAAGGAATTTGTCCAAGACAGTTTTGTGAATTCCAGCCCTGATTTTTTTTAAATGAATGTATGAATGCTGCCTAAAGATCTGAGATAAGTGATAATTTATGTGAACAGTAATGGAAAGCCACTGAAAATTTTTCCAGGAGAACACTAACAATTAAGATATATACACTGCAGGTCATTCAGGGACATGCACGGAAATTGATTGGAGAAAGGCAAAGATGATCCCCAGCCGATTAGTTCAGGAATCCAGTAAATGTTACTTAAGTACCGTTTACTGAGAAGTAACCAGGGGAAATGTTGAGAGCTAGCAATGTTGCTGGGAAGGAACACATGTCCCCCTCTAGGCATAGTGACTGCAGGTTATATGGGCAACACAGCAGGGCATATAGATTGGAAATTCAAGATAAGGCGGTTTCAAATGGAGTTAGCTTTTTTGGATCTATCTTCATATAGCTAAGTATTTAAATCAAATGACTGGGATGAGCTTACCCTGCAGGAGCTAAGGCAGAATTGGGAAGGATCACTAGCACATGCAACAGGAAAACATTGAGAAAGTAGATGGATGGGAAATGGCCAGCCAAGCAGCTGTAATACCAGAAGACAATGGCAAATGGTTACCAAGAGAAAAGAATGATTAAGGAAGGGGTATTCAAGGGACAGGGGCAGGTGCTGTGGCAGTTGCCAGGGAGGACGGAACACAATTCTAATCACTGTGCATTCAGGAACAGGTGCAATTACTGTGAAAGAAACAAGACATAGAAAGGGCTAATGAGTGTGGTGATATATCGTGCACCCCAATAAAGCTTACCTGGACATCAGAGGACAGAGCCAGCCACTAAATTAGACATAGAGGTCAGGCAGTGGGGGCACACACCCTTAATCCTATCACTTATGGATCTCTGTGAGTTCAAGGCCACACTGGGCTACATGAGAGAAACAGAACCAGGCAGTGGTGACACATGCCTTTAATCCTGGGAAGTAATATGGCAGGACACAGAAAAGGTATATAAGGCGTGAGGAAACAGGAACTCACATGGTTGAGGCTAAGGATTTCATAGAGGTAAGCTAGTGGCTGGCTGTTTTGCTTCTCTGATCTTTCAGCTTTCACCGCAATATCTGGCTCTGGGTTTTTTTTTTATCATAAGATCTTTTAAGATTTGTGTTACAAATAAGTGTGTCACATTAGGACTTCTATCACTCATCCTCTTCTCAAATCTTTAATTTCATCAATGGGCTATGTACAAATACATAACTATACATCAGCTCTTTGCCTGTTCATTCAACCAAAAAGCATAGTATCTTAAACCTTCACAAGAGCTAAGGAAACTAGATGAGAAACTATACCACCTGAGTGTAGAGTGGAGCTGAAAATTGGCACACCAAAAAGATTTCACATTGTCCATGTCACTCTCCGTCAACCTCAGATGCCTCAGCAATGAAAGAGAATTATGCTCCCTCCCAGGAGTAGAGAAGAAAGTAGGTACCACAGACTTTGTCTTCAACCCCAAGTCCCAGGAAAACCTATACCCAGGCTCCAGGCTATTGCTGTCACCCTGATCTCCCAGACACAACCAGATCCTACTGTACCTAGGCTCCAGGCCTCCTGGGCACTTGACTTCTGGGTTTATCCCAATGCCAGGCTGATCTTAGCAATGCTGAGGATTTCAGTCAGTCCCAGCACTGTGAGATCCAGCAGGCAGAGCCTTCAGGAGCAGTGCCGCACCAGTCTTCTTTGACTAAGAATTTAAGCCCAACTCTGAGATTCAGGAACAGGCCCACTTGAGCACTTGTTTAAAACCTACCAGGAGTCCAGTCAAGGAGAGAGAAGAGAGATTCTATGAGTAAGTGCATCAGGATCATGAGGGGGAAACATGCAGGGACAACCAAACCAAACTGGAGGGAACTCGAGAAAGTTGGATTAATGGCTGTGGAACCTACATGGGACTGGACTAGGACCTTTGCATGGTGAGACAGTTGTGTAGCTTGATCTGCTTTGAGGGGCCCCTAGTGGTAGGATCAGAATCTATCCCTGATGCATGAGCAGTCTTTTTGGAGCCCACTACCTATGATAGGACACCTCCTGAAGCCTTGAGGCAGGGAGAAGGGCTTGGACTTGCCTCTACTGGATGTGCCTTCCCATGGGAGGCCTTGCCTTCTTGTGGGTGGGAGTGGGGTATGGGTTGGGAGGGAGAGGCTGGGGAAGTGGGAGGAGGGAAGAGGGAGATCTTTGAATAGTGTGTAAAATGAATGGAAAGTTTTTCTTAATAAAAAAAAGGGAAAAGAAAAAAAAACCCTACAAACCTAAAGAAGTTAGATGAGAAAGTCATCTCCTTAGTGTAGAGGGCAATAGGGCATTTTGACATAAGACGTCTCACTCCACCAACTGTCAGTGGTGCAGGAAAAAGAAAAAAGAAAATACCATTTGTGAGTAGAGAGGAAAATGAATACTAGTCTTTTAAGTACCCCTACCCTACTTCTAGGTAAGTCTTTTGTACCCAGGCTTTGGTCTAGCTCCTTTTAATGTGGGCTCCAGGATCACACTTGTGGATCTAAGATATAGATCTACACCCAGGGACCCAATCAATAGAACTGCACCAATGATTACAAGTTCAAGGCCAAATCCTGTAGACCAAGTAGCCAAGCGCTCGACTTGTTGACCCAACCACCACTTCATCCTGTCCAAGGACTGCAGTACTCTACTTTCAGAATGGAAATATCATGCAGACAGAACACCAACAAGGAAACAATGAGCTAAAAACGACACATTAAATCAAACCAAAATTTCAAAAATTTCACAAAGGTATGGAAACCAAAGAGCAAAACCTCAAACAATAAAGAAGATAATCAATAAATTAAAAATACCTTAAGACAAATAAAAACACAACATAAAATCTACTAAAGTTATGAGCTGTGAGAAATGCAGATATAAAAGGTAAACTACAAATACCCACAAAATAAAGGAGAAATATCCCAAATCAAACAACTTAACATATTCTTTAGAGAAACAGGAAAACATTAATCCCTAAAGTTAGCAAAAGGAAGGAAATAATACAAGGCAGTTCAGAAATAAATGAAATAGAGACTAAGAAAATAATAGTTAATATAAACATTGATGTGTATGTGGTTCGTACCTGTAATCCCAGCCCTCCATATGATGAGAAAGACGTATTTCCACAAGTTCAAGCTCAGGCTGGGCTATACAGAAAGATGCTGTATCCAAATAATTCATGAATCATAAAACTAATACTCTTTAATATAATCAGAAACAAAAATCAATAAACCTTTACCTGGATTAAGAAAAAGAAAGGTCCACATAAAATTACAAATGAAAGAGAACACATAACAACTGATAGTACAAAATCAAAAAAAAGATAAATTTGGACAACTAAGGATGCCTGTATAATGATAAACTGGACAATACAGAAAAACTGAGTAAATTTTAAAACTAAACACAATCTGACAATCATAAAAAGGGAAAATCTGAATAAATCAATAATGATGAGGAATTGAATGTGTAACAAAAGACCTTCCATCAAAAAGTCCTGGATCCTAGCAACCAGTAAAATGAGAAATAATACATGTTCCTCTCAAAGGCTTCCAAAAAAAAGGTAAGAGTTCATTCTGCAAGGTCAGCATTACCCTAATACTGAAAACATAGATGAGCACTAAAAAAAAAAAAAATGGAAAATATAGGTCAATATCCCAGACGAATAAAATTCTAAAATTCATGAAGAAGCTAACTGGTCACTACTGGCCACCCCAAAACCAGCTAAAACTAATAAATGTTTATTTATTTAAACCTACATTTAAAATCAGTAGTATTTCTATATTTTAGCAATGAATTATCAAAAAAAGAAAGCAATATCTAACCTACAGTAAGTACTGAAAATAATAAACATTTAGGAACACATTTTATCAAAATGGTAACTGTAGACTGAAAATTGTGAAGCAGTCATGTAAGAAATAAAATAAAACAAAGATATGGTCTGGAGCAATGTATCCATGGGTAAAAATGGATAATGGTCTTGCAGAGAACCCAGGTTTGTGTCACAGTGCCTATACTGGAGCCATCTGTAAGTCCAGATCCAGGAGACTGGGTGCCATCTTCTGGCCCCATCTTAATTTAAAAAATTCTTCAGAAATAGAATATTACATAAAATATATGGGAAGTTATGATGTGCTTGTGAACTGAAGAACAACAATATTGTCACTTTCTCATGACTCTAAATGATGCACAGACTCAGTGCTATCCCTATGAACATATCAATGTCACTTTTCCAGTAGCAGACAAAAAAATCATAAAATTCATATATGTTAAAAAAAGAAAACCTGAATAACAAAATCAGTCTTGAACAAAAAGTACTAACCTGGAGGCATTACACCTCTGACTTCAAAATAAATTCCAAAGCTAAAGTAACTAAATATCATGGCAGGAATAACAAAAATATAGATATTGTAGAATAGGTAAGTCGTAAATAAATCCACACATTGTGGTTGATTTTTTTACTTTCATGCATAAATGATGCCAAGAAAAGTACAGATCAATATGCAGAAGAAGAGAATTCAACTTTGCATTATACCATATACATACAAGTCCCACTCCAAGTGAGCTAAAGTATAAATATTAGAGAAGAACTTCAGCCATTAAACAGCTAGTATAATAATGACTAGCTGGGACCACCAAAACACAGGCAACAAAAATAAAAATGACACAGAACGAACAAAAAGACCTCTGAACAGTCAAGGAAATAACAATGTGAAGCTACAAACTAGAGAATGGAGAAAATACTTGCAAACCGCATGTGCATTAAGAAGTTAACAGCCAGTGTACAGGAAGAACTCAACGGAACAGACCACAGCCTGATTTAAACATGAGGAAGGACCTGAGTAGACTTTCAAAAAAGAAGACGTAAGAATGACCACACATAGATGGAAATTGTTTAAGATCACACTAATCATCTAATCAACAGACAAATGCCAATAAAAGAGAGACCACAACTAGAAGAAGTCACTTCACACAGGCTTGGATGGCTAACACCAGACGGAATATATGACTTGGCAAAGATATGGGGAATCAGCATTTCATGCGTGCCCTTGGTGTCAGCTTAAATGTATACAGCCATATGGAAGGCAGTCCAGACATTTCTGAATAAATGTCATTGCTACCAATGCTACTCCTGAGGGTACTCTGCCTACATACTGCCTCAGTACATAAACACTTGGAGAAGACTGAACACTTAAGAGGGGGTTAGAGTTAATATCATGCAGCTTTATGGAGCGGGACCAAAACAAACACACAGAACCTTCCTGGAGGCAGATTTCATCAGGAATCTATGACTGCTCATGCTCTGGCTACTGTGATGAAGAGTGGAGGCCCACGGAGGGGCTTTGGGGCCAGAGTTGAGACACAAGTGTAGAAAAAAACAGATCAGCACCCATAATGCGCAGGTACCATTCTGACAGCGAAGGTCAGCCTTTTGTGTGCCTTTTATCAGCCGACAGTAAACATTCATGCTTTCATTTTTCCCTCAGAGTAAAAATGTTGGCAGATACATAAAGCATTTGGATCTGTATTACAATGATATTTGGACATAACAGAAATATGATGCCGAGACTGCTAGACCAGGCAGTCAGTTCCTTCAGGGGCCTTGAATTCAGATCGGGGTGGGGAGGGAGAGAGAGAGAGAAAACTCCTTTGAGCTTACAAGTTAACACCTTCCAAGGAAAGGAAATAAACTTTAGACAATGCTAAAACTGTTTCCTGAAGAAAAAAACAAACAAAACAGCAGTTTGGATATACTAATAGCTAATCTAAAATTCTTCTGCAATCCTTCACTATCTTGAGGGTTTATGGAAAGAGCTCAGGGGAGAAATGTTGATGCTATTCTTTCAGTTGAGGTTGGTGACTCTGGGATAGTGTCAACCTTAACGTTATTTTTTCTTTCCTTTAAGAGAACAGCATGAGGGAGCCACATGTAGGGATGGAACAGTCTCTGCCCAGATCTCATGCCAAGGGGAGCCTGAGCTGTTCTGTTGGGCAATTTTAGCCTTGATGAAGATGTCAGCTCTATTAAAAAAAACTAATATTTCTAAAAGTTCTGGGCGTTAGACTTTGAGATTTGAGCATAGTCTACCTTAGAGAGCTTTTTTACTTTTTAACCCTGTGTGAGCTTTACTACGTCCTGTTTCCAGATCCCTAATGAGGTAGAGCTTTGTTGTTGTTCATCTGATTGCTTCAAATAGAATGCCACAAGTTAAGAAATCACCCAAGGATGCAGCTATGAGAGAAACAGCAGAGGAGACCGCTGGTGTCTATTCATTCAACAGAGATTAATATCTGTTATATACAAAGAACTCAAAAACTTATCTATGAAACAGAAAATCAAATCAATAAATGAACAAATGAACTGACCTGGCACTTCTCGCAAGAAGTACAAATGCATGGATACGTAAAAATGTGTTCAACATACTTAGGCATCAGGGAAATGCAAATCAAGGCTGCATTGAGATTCCATTTCACACAGTCACAATGTTCACTATCAAGAAAAAAAGAACAAATGCTGGCAGAAAGAACCCACTGATAAGAATGTAAGCGAATGCATATACATTTGTTATGGAATAAAGTGTGGGGATTCCTAAAAACTTCTCTCTTCTCTCTCTCACTATATACTTCCTTTCTTCTTATTTATTTTTCAGTTGTTGGAAGCAAATGCAATCAGGCATCTCGGTGGTATGAATATGTGAATAACAGGAAGGATGGGGTGGGGAGGCTCCTCAGAGAAGTGGGCACCCCTTTTAATCAGTCTTTTGATGATTAAACATGGGACAGCTACTCTTCTTTGGGGGGTGTGGCTATTTGCAGGCTACCCATGCTCCAGTGGATAAACTCTATTCCAATTCATCTACACATGTTGATTGGAATCAGTGGATTATTTTAAAGGAGACATGAAGTCAGGAGGGTGATATGTTGGGGGTAGTGGAAGCTAGAAGGAGGGGATGGGAGTTAGATATGATTAAGATACAGTGTAAACATATATGCAAGTTGCAAATAATAAAACAAAGAATAGGAAGACCACCCTTTTATTTTTATAACTTGCAGACTTCGGTCCTACATTAGGATGCTGCACTAAAGCACATCACAGCTCCTCTCTCACCCTTCCCCTGCTCCCTCTCTCCCTCTCCGTCATCCATTCCCTTCCCTTTACCTTTTCACCTCCACCCTTTATTTCTTCATTTGTAAAATCAGACCTTAGGTAACTTCCAAGATGCTATCACAACTCTAAAATTTTGTCTCTGTGAAATACTGTGTCTGAAGACAAAATTCAGAAAATGAAATAGAAATCTAAGATATATGGTAGTCAAAATCACGTCACTTAAAAATTTAATCTTATTTTTAGAGAAAAACCTGATCTTCCTGAACAATCAGAGGAGGATTCTCCTTCAGGGAAAACACACACACACACACACACACACACACACACCAGTCAAATTTATGTTAGATGCTCATTTTAGCTAAAAACAGTGAGTCAGGCATAGCTCAGTATCTGAAGGTTAACACACAGATGGATAAAATATTGGGGAAAGAACAGAAGTGTGACAAAAGAAAGGTAGCCAGACTGTTTCACTCGTTATTGTCTCTCACACTTAACTTCACACACAATGACCAAAAAATCTTTATTGCCTACCTACAGCAAGCTCTATAATCTTCTAAGAACAGGGGATGTTTCATTGAAAAACAAAATTTTTCGTCCTTCAAGGAATCTGCATTATAGTTAGGGAGACACAAATATTAAGGAAATGAATGAAGAAAATATACACAAATTTCAATTTCAGGCAGCTATACAATGCTCCGGAAACTCTTGATGCAAGATAATATATGGAGTTACACAGGATGAATTTATTGAGCGAAGGGCGCAGGGTGTGCAGAAGAGAATGATACAAAAAGCCATCTGATCGAGAAAATGGTTTACAAAGTTAGTTGCTAAGATTTTGGCTCCCATTATCATCTCTCACTGGTCTTTGGTAGAAAATTGTGACTTGTTAAATGTGTAATAACAAGGACATTTAAAATGTATAGCAATCAGATGCTATGGTCTGGATGTTTCTATCCTCCAAAAATTATTTTGTTGAAATTTACAATAGACTGCACTTCCTTATCATGAGCCAGAAGAGACTCTTCCTTTCATAAGTTGTTTCTATCAAGAAGATTTTTCACAGGAACGAGAAAGCTAACTACTACATTCACGTAACTGCTAAGTGATCACGGGCTCTAAGAATGCAGAGAGAATTTTGTTCCTTTTCTTTCCAATTATGGATCATAAGTGCACAGTGTGATTCTCCTTTGTGACCACCCAAATACTATTTGATGCACTTTTAATTAACAGTTCTTTCATTCAGCGACCACTTGGAATAGTCTAACTTATAACATGTCACAAACCTGTGGCCAAAACTGTAAAGGTAGCTGGGAAATCCATAGCTCTTAGAGACAAACTTTGAACAGTTTCCATCACTGTGTAGGATGCACAGCAAGGTTATGGGACTGAGCCAAGTGAGAAAAATCACTGGCCAGTGTGCTTCTTGGATATACTTTGGAACGAAAGAGCTGTGCTAAGAGAATATAAAATACGCATGAAATTATTTTAAATTAGGAGTTCATACAGGTCACTTTTATGACATGAACCATAGTCTAGTTTTATGACATTGGCTTTTATTAAGTACAATATAAGAAATAGCCATGTGAAGAATTTTCTTCTTCTATAAAATAGTTACTGCAGATTTTATTATTCTGCTCAGAGTTGCTTATGCAATAGTTCAAGCTCTAATGTTCTCTTTGTTCAGAGCTAAGGTAGTAATAGATAGAAGATGATACTTAGGATAGTAGAAAATACCAGACATAATTGGGTAGATTTAGCTCTAACTTAGAAACTATATGAGCTCAATAGAGCAAATTCTGCTGGCCTCCAGGCCTTTGTCTGAAAAAGAAAAAAAAAAAAAAAAAGGAGACTGGAACACATAAACCATAGATTAGATAATAGTGATTTCTAATCTGTACTGTCAGTTTGATTAGATTAGGAGGTATACATGGCATTAGTGAGGCTTAGTTTTGGGTGCATATGTAAGGGCAACCACAGAGAGGATTAACAGGCACTTAGAGCTTCAGTGAACATGAGTGTCATCTTCCCAAAGGTAAAGGAGAAAACCAACTGAGAATCAGTATTCACATCTCCGCTGATCTACCAAGATGTGGTTTATACCTCCTGGCACCCCAGAGAGGAGCTGGTCTTGTCACCATGCCTTCCATGCTATGATGTACTTTATCTCTCAAACTATGAACCAGTTTCAAATCTTCCTCCTGTCAGTTGTTATCACTTGGGCATGTGGTCCCAATACCCAGGGTTAGAAAGCAAGACCACCTGAAAATCTGGACCAAATAAAAGCAAACCCCAATAGGAACTAAGTATGCACCCATTTCTTTTCTCCTTCTTATAGTTTAAGATTATGCTTGATGTTAAATCCTTTGAGTGACTCAGATACCACTTATATAGTTTTCTATAAATGTGTTTTGGCTCTAAGGTCATAGAACCACAGTAATAACACACAGCCATGTGATAAGAAAATGTAGTCATCCCCATAGCCCCAAGTGTAAAACCAAGTTCTATCTGCTTTGACACATTTCTGGATTCCTCTTTATCCTCTAGTATATTAGATCTCAAATGCTCTAAAGGTCCATGTGCTAAGGGGTTAGCTCCCAAAAGGGTGCTGTATAGAGGGCCTGGAACCATTTAAGAATGTCCTTTGTGGGAAGTGCTTAGATCATTAGGTTTGTGCCTTTGTACCCTCAGTGGTGATTTCAATGAGAAAAGTCAGCCACAGGCTCACATACTTGCACACTGGGTACACCATTGGTGCTGCCGTTAGGGGAGGTTCTGGAACCTTTAGGAAGTGCAGGCTTGCTGGAGGAGTATGTTACAAAGGGCAGACCTTGAGCATTTATAGCCTTGCCCTGCTTCCTGTACCCCTTTCTTCTCTGTGGATAAAACTGTGATCAGGTGGCTTCCCGCCTCTGTTATCTGCTGTAGTTCCTTCCACACCATTTCAGATTCTAACCCTTTTGAATCGTAAGCCAAAATAAAGTCTTTGTTTTATAAATTGCTTTGACTCATGATGTTTCATCAGAGCAACAACAATAAAAAAGTAACTAAGACACCCTGCCAAGAGGATTGTGGAGTTCTATCACGTTTCCCCTGTCCTGCCTCCTGGCTGGTGAGGTGAGTCGGTTTACTCCAATACACATTCCCACCAAGATGGGATACTTTGTCACAGTCCTGAAACAATGAGGCTAACCATAGACTAGAACCTCTAGAATATAATCCAAAACAAACCCTTTAATGTTATAAGCTAATTATCTGAGGTATTTGACAGCAGTGATGGAAACTTAACATTTGATTGTGGCCAAATACTTCCTTCAAGAATTAGCCATAAACAACAACTTTAAATATAAATCCCAAATCTCTGTGTGGGGCCCAAACTCTGCATTTATATTTGACACCCCAACTCTGCACAGAGATTTGAATCCGAAAGAAAATGTAAGTTCATGATTCTCTTTAGCAAAGAGCCTTGTCTTCACAGCCTCCTGCTTCATTCAGTTGCAAGCACTGGGCTCCAAATGCTGAGATCAACATTTTGAAGCCAATATGAACTTAGAGAGACTGTGACAGTGCATCCAAGACTTGTGTAAGATCAATTTGTACAACATTCCAGCACTGAGAGGAAGACACAGGCACAAAGTCCTTTTACTAACCACGCAGATATTTGCAATTGATCCGGACTAGGAGACAGAATATCCGTTTTTTTCCCAATGGCGTGTCACTGAGTCTCAATAACACACCAGGGCAGGCCCCAGTGCCCAGAAGCAGCTAGCCAACACAAAACAGATGCCATGATTTTTGTGTGTGTTTCTCTTTGCTTGGTTATGTGTGTTCTGTCATTTGCTTTCTTGCTTTGGTTTTTTGTTTTTGTTTTTATGTTGCTTGTTTGTTTTTTTTGAGAGACAGAGAAAGAACATGAAGTTGGGTGGGTAAGGATGTGGGGATCAGCTAGTAGGAATTGGGGAGGTGAAAAATACAATCAAAATATATTATATAAAAATGTATAGCCAATAAATACACAAAACGACAAACCTTTGAAGCCAACCTTCCCTCTTACCATTTTATGCCCTTACCAATAACCCAAAAGTGCCTGACAATTGTGCATCAATATATATCCAGCGAGCACTGCCTTCCTCATCTCTGTACTCATGCTCCAATCTGAAATACCAAGCTTCTCACCTGATCGGTGTAAGTCTGATCACACCTTAAGTCTGGCTTTCTCCTGGGGCCATCTGTGCCATAGAAATTCACTCCTAATTGACAAATCTATCAATTCCCCAAATAATCACAAAGTAATTCACTCATTGACTCCAACTTGTCAACGTCTGTCCCTTTCAAACAGAGTAAAAATTCATCCTAACAATGGTCTACAAAGCTTCAACTGGTGCTTCTTCTTCTTCTATTTGACCCAAGCTTTCCTTTAGCTCCTCTTTGTTTCTCCTATGTCAATAATCCTGGCTACTCCTTCCACATGCAAGGCATACATACTCATTCTTCTTTGTTACCAGAAAATGTTTACCTCAAATAACTTCAAATAAGATATTTTGAATCCCTTCAGCTTCTTAATCAGACAGTAGTAGTCTCCTTGGATCTTCAAAAACCAATGCCTAATTCTAACCTGTTCTTTTCTTTCTGCAAAGCATTTATCAGTCTAACATACTCGTTTATTAGTTTATTGTCTATTGACCATTGAGATACAAGTCCCAAGCCAGAGAGATAACTCAGTGTGTAAAGACACTTGCCACCAACACTATCAACTAGAGTTCAACACCGAGGACCCACCACCCAGTGGTAAGAAAAGAAAAAAAATGAATAAAACAACAACAAAACAGTTCCTGCAAGATGTCCTCCTACTTTTACATACATGCATGCATGCACACTTGCATGCACATGTGCACACACACACACACACACACACACACACACACACACAGACACACACACTAAATGAGTAAAAAAAAAAAAATTCCAAGTATCTTAAAGTCAGGAATTTCTGTATCCTTTATTCATTTTTCCAAGGTCTGGTGCAACCAATATTTTTTAGTAGACTCATGAATTCCTAGGTTATTTTTGTAAGAATTTGGAAAATATTCTTCACGGTGCTTCATTTACACTCAAGACAATAAATTATTATTTGTGTACCAACTGAATCAGTATAGGACTGAATGTGTATATATATATATTATTTCTGATATTCAACAATTGGAGCAGTCTTACTAGCATGGATTATTTTCAATTCTATCACTTTAAGAGTTTAATGCAATTTATTTTTTAATCCTCTTAAAACATTTATACCATCAGTTAAAAATAATTTCACAATAGACAACTGAATCTGCATTGATAATGATATCCCATGATGCCTGGGGTTTTGATAACTGCACCAAAATGAATCCATGTACACGCTGATGACCATTGCTGGGGAGGGCGTAAACTTTTATTACCTGAGGGGTATGTATTGATGCAACCAAAATCTCTCTCACCAAAGAGATTAACATAAAATCACTGAGAGTTTGCCAAAAAAGGTAAATGTTCTCAGATATGCAAACAGGAAAGAAAAGATTTAACTGCCTAGGCACGTCTTAGGATTTCTTAGTGAAATGTTAAGCAGTTGAATCAACATTTAGGAGATTTACATCAACCCAGGAATTAATTTGTGAAAAACTCACATAGCTTCAAAAAAAAAAAAGTAGCACTTTGCCTGTCGTCTATATCCATCACTCAGTAGATACAGGAGGCTACTGGATCCCTCTCTCAGGGTTGCTAAGACAGAACCACAAACTGGGAGGAACAATGTATGATCACATTGTCTCACATCTGCCTTTTCTAGACTCCAGACCCATCCATCAGCCTCTGGCATAGCATACCTTAACTTGGAAGTGCAAAACTCAAACCTCTGCTTTCCTTATGCCATGCCAGTCTGCTTGTATGGCTCCGCTGTCATCTCTTTATCTTATAGAAATGCCAGGCATGGTAGATTAGGGACCCACCTTACTTTAGCATTCCTTCTGCTCAACTAATTATGTCTGCAACTAGCCTCTTTCTTAAGAAACTCTCATTCTGAAGTACTAGAATCCAAGACTTCAAAATGTCTTTTGTAAGATGTCATGGGCATATTTCAACCCAAACACTTGCCTATCAACAACATTTGACAGCTGATTACTTCTCACTCCCCAAAACAGTCTAGGTTAGTTTCCTGTTTTTGCCTTCTATGTAACCAGCTACTCTGTAGTCTCCTTCGCAGGTTTCAGCCATTTCCAACTTTTAAATAGTTGAAAGCCCTAAGTCTTACATCTTCAGATCACTTTCACCCTTGGTTGACGTATATCCCCATAGAAGAATTCACAGATTTTGATGGCTTTGTCTTTATTGGAGATTTTTCCCTTAAACTCATATACATATATGAGTGTGTATATATATATATATGTATATATATATATGTTATATATTATATTAAATATACACTATATCATACATATGAGAGAGATCTTATTTTTAAATATTTCCATTTGAATAGATACCTCATACTTAGCAGATTCAAACCCAAACTCTATGAAGGCCAAGGGTAACTCTCCATATCACAAAAATGGCTACTTCATCTTTCCAATTCTATTTTCTCCTCCTCCTCTTCCTCCTTTCTCTCTCTCTTTTCCTCTGTGCACTCCCTCTTTCTCTCTCCTTACTACATCATATGATCCATCAGAAAATATTTCTAGTGCATAACTTTTTATCTCTTCCATTATTCCCATTTCTGCCTGTCTCTCCCCAACTATCACAGTAGTTTCCTGTCCACTTTCAATGCATCTACACTTATTCCTTTCAGCTTGTACTTAACACAGTAGCAACAGTATTTCCATTAAAAGGCAAGGTGATGCTGTTTCCCAGCCTAATGTCCTCTATAGTAGTTGGCCATGTCCTTACAGTGGCCCAGTCTGCTCCTCTCATCCATCATACCCATCAACCCTCAAACGTGCAGCTCCCCTTATAGCCCTCTTCCACATCAGAACTGAACTGTCCCCACTGTTTAACACTCCTGTTCCAATCTTCTCTAGATATATCCACGGCTCTCTCTTGTCCACTCCATAATGCGCACTTCTCCAATAAAACTCATTGTAAGTCCTTTGCTGCTATATAATGCATCAATTCTCTCTATCAAGTTCAAAATCTTAGGATTAGTTAATGCCCAAATGGTGAAAAATAAACAAAAATGTGTCTTCTTGAAATTCAAAATGCTGTAATATAGAACTGTAAAAGAAAGTTATGAATAATCATATGTGAACTAAATTAGATAACAAATAGTCCTTTCTAGTTGGATGAAGATTGTTAGCTACATTTTATTTCTTCTGTGTCACCTTAAGTAGTAAGATTCTTCACTGTTTAATCTTTTGTTCTCTTTAATATAATATTAGAGTCCATATAGTCATTTGAACACACAAATTCAGCCTATATTTCTGCCAAATGTAAATGTCTTTGGTACTAATTTTATACTTTATATTAAAATTTTATCATATATAAAAGGTTAATCTTTTTTACAAAAGGTTAATTTTTATTCTCTGTCCTATTGAATACTTATCAGAAGTTTAATCTCCCCTAGACACATTTCTTTGAATATTTATAGCAACGGCCCTGAACAATATAATGAAATCCCCTGACACTCTTGGCCTGTCACAACTCAAATAAGTTTCTTAAAAAGTGTCAATCAGCTTTATGGCATTTACCAAACCACATAGATTGAGTACATCTTGAAGACCATAACTTTACCAAACCTAAAAGGAATAATCTTAGGAAATGCTTGGAAAGTACTCATTGCCACCCATTACTGTGAGGAAAGGATCATCTCTTGGACTCTGATCCACTCGAGTAGCAGGACACAGCAAGGCTGGGAGCTGGGAGCTTTGCTGGGCCCTTTGGGAAACCAGAGGTGTTTGCTGGTCATCTTGGATGCCATGACTACGACAGGTCTGACATCTGGAGCATGACTCTGCACTGAGAACACTCATCTGTATCTGTCTTTCTCTCCCACTCTCCTGGCAGGGAGCAATACAGGACTGTCACTACGGATGATGTTATTGCCAAGAAGAACAACCCCATGGAAAAATCCATATGCCCCTTTGAAAACGCCTGTTTGAATTTACAGGGCTCATTGACACTGATGTTTAATTTTATTCTTCTAACGATACAATCAAGTTGTGCCACTCTACACTATGACCACGTATCTTAGTCATTCAAAGAGACTGGGGAAAATGGATTCCCAAGCCCTCCTATAAACTCAGTTATGTCCAGTCTTATCTATTTTTCAAGGAGTGTGACACTCTTCTCAACAAATCGTGAGGAAGAAGAATCATACCAAAAATATTGCCAGGGCAGGTGATTTCATTCCGATATACAAGAGAAGGAAACTGAGGGTGAGAGAGGCTAAATAGTTTTAACTGGCATGCTGGCAGCAGAATATCTTCAAACACATGCACAAATATATATATATATGTGTGTGTGTGTGTGTGTGTGTGTGTGTGTGTGTGTGTGTGTGTATATGTACATTGTGTATATGTGTGTGTGTGTGTGTATTATACTTAGTATATATGTTTTCAGATACTTTGTGCATAGATTTAGATTTTAGCCAAGTAAATATGTTAGCATCTATAACTAAACATGAGTTTGAAAAATTCTTATCAATAGTCTAATTTCTTTGATTCAATTATTATTGTATCCTCACAGTCCAGGACAATTTACAGGCTGGATGCTCTAGAATTATCATTGATGCCCTACATGCCCTACTATGAAGGGATGGTGGTGATAGAGCTTCCTGATCAATGCCTTTATACAAAACAATTCTTAAGCAATGTCTTTATACAGAATTTCCTTCTACTTTTTAAATCATAATATAACTTTTTGGAATCATGCAGTGTCTTTCTCTCCCTTCTATACACAAACTATTCTCTGAGGTTTAATTTTCTAAAAGATAATAGTTATTGTCATGTATGACAAGTCAGGGGCCAAGTCAGGTGGCTCCTGATTTATGAATCCTCTGTGAATTGCTGAGCTGATGAGAAAGGTTGGACAATAGGAACACAAGCTTCCTGCCATAAATTATTACGCTGGTGTTTTCTTGAACTAAGAAAGAGAGATGTAAGTAAGAAAATGGAACCACAAATGCTCATAACAATCATAGTTCAAACAGAATTTTGGCCAGAGCAATTAAGAAAAGCCAAATATGCGTGCCGTAATTCCCAAGTTTTTTCTTTAACCACTATGCCCATTTTTTTTTAATTTTATGTGCATTAATGTTTTGCCTTCCTCTATGTCAGTGTGAGGATGTCAGATCCCTTGGAACTGGAGTTACAGACAGTGAGCTGTCATGTGGATGCTGGGAACTGAACCAGGGTTTTCTGGAGGAGCAGACAGTGCTATTAACCACCGAGCTATCTCCTCAGCCCCCACAATGCCCATTTTGTATATCATCCTAAATTTCTGTCTTGGTTTGCTCTCTGTTGCTGCAATAAAATACTCTAAAACTGCATAAGCCAGGCCTCCAATGCTGCATTTTTCTTGAACAAACTCCTGTAGAGCAACTCAGTAAGTTCTTGAGCATGCAATGCAATGGCTTTTCCAGCATACACACACACACACACACACACACACACACACACACACACACACACA
>CABHPR010155839.1:65080-77476 GCA_902168415.1 Peromyscus melanophrys
TAGATAGATAGATAGATAGATAGATAGATAGATAGATAGATAGATAGCAAACATCACCAAATTAGATACCTAAAACATCCATTAAAAATTAACTGGAGAAACCTGCCCCCTCCCACCAAAAAAAAAAGCCAGTCAGCTAGAGTTCCTGGCAGAGTAGTAGGTATATCCCACTTGGTGAGGCTTCTAACCAAAAATTAAAAACAAGTACCAACAGACAGAGCTAAAAGTGTCAAATCAGGCACATACAACATGCAGCAGATAGCAGCAGGGGAAGCTGAAGAAGGTTCCTGGTTGCACTTTCTCTCCATGGCTGAACTTCTGGCTTCTCTTTTCTACTGTAGGTTCTTTCATATGGAGGGCTAAACAACAGCAACCTCTGATGCAAATGGTTTCTCTTTTTGCGGTTCTTAAGGACACACTGTGTTTTCTCTTGGGCTGTTCTTTTCTGTTTTCTCTTCTCCATCAAGGGAGTTGGGAGAGCTGACCCTCAGACAAGGGGCCTAGGAAGACACTTTGAAAGAAACATGTTTGGGTCTGAAGACCCAGTTTCTCAGTGAGTTCTAACACATGACAATTTACCAAGATAGTGTACATTACAAGGAAGGAGAGACGTTTTTCTTGGACGGTGTGGTGACTGGTGGGTTGCTCCTGCTACAATCAATGGCTCAACAACAATAAGTTTGGGGGATTTTTCATTGTTTTGTTTTCGGTGTTGTTTCTAGAAGAGAACATGAAGTTTGGAAAGAGACATGTGGGGGCATCCAAGGTACGTCTGAGGTGGGGGAGTTTGGGAGCATCTATGATCAAAATACATTGTATGCATATGTGAAATTCTTAAAGGAAAAAAAAACACGTTACATAAAAAGAGAAAAATGAGTATGAGTCCATTATCATTGGTTTTCAGAGTTTCAGAAATACTTGTGATGTCGGGATAGATTGCTTAATTCTCTGAGCTTCTATACATCTCTCTGTTCGCAGAAGTATTCAGAGCAGTCTGCCTCCCTGCAAAGGAAACCTGTAAAATTCGAGCAAGTTTTGTGCCAGCTGCATGTTTTTGTCATGCAAGGCTAGACAGCTTCGGGCTTTCAAATTCACAAACACGAAGGGAAAGATTATAGCCGAAGGAAAATGGCAAACTTCAGGCTCATTCTATAGTCATAGGAAATAAAGTTGTTATGTATGAAAAACCCACTGGTGATATTAAAATGTTCATCTCTGAGGGCAAAATGTAGATCAGCAGAAATTGCCGCTATTGAAATTTTCGAACATTAGCTACTGATACTACTACAAGTAGTTAGGAAACAGTAAATTAAACTTTGCAAGGCTTTCCCAAAGGAAGTGGAAACACACCATCATTACTTACAGCTGAAATTGGACTGGGAACAGTAGGCAGGAGCGCATTGCACAAAAGCAATGCTTCAGTGGTAGCGATGGGAACCAAATGCACTGTGGATCTTTCTGTATCGAAGGTTTGACAGGCACAAAACACCTGCACTAATGCAGCTCTGAGCAGTGGAAGCAGCACCAGGGGACCTCTCAATCAAAATTTTGATAGTGCTTAATAAGCATCACACGATGAGAGCACACTTTTCCTTTCAAGTGTAATTCATTCAAGTTGGCTGGACCTGTTAAGTTGTCACATGCGGTAACATCTTGAGAGATGAGTCAGGGCTGAACAAAAGCAGTTTATCTTGTACTTGGAGATGGTATAAAGGAATCCAGGAAATGTGAGGTAGGCATGGGGACATGAGATGCCATAACGCCCCTTACCACACAGCAAAGGGTAGGTGGGGGAAAAGCATTAGGACTTTAATGGACATCCTAAGATACATACACAAATTATGGAATTTGATCAATGATAGTTGATACAAGGGAGTGTCAATGACTGGTCAACTGATGTGCAATAAATTGGTATATCAATACTTTTGTCCCACTAGGTCTATTTCTAAACCAGAAATTCTCACTTGCAGGAAGGGATAATTTTCTCAAGGACAGCTGGGTTATTTGGCTTTTCACAAAACTTCAGGTTGGTCCTACTATCATCTAGAGAATAGGAAACAAAGATGCAGATGAATGTCCCATTTGAGACACCCCCTCCCAACAATAGGGACTCAGGACCCAAGACCCAGCATGAAAACCATGCTCAAAATTGAGCTTTCTTATAAGTGTTTAATTGGGTCAATAAGGACCTACTCATCCTTATTTTAAAATTAATATTAAATGTCAATATTGTATTAGTATTTTTGTTACTGATTAAGCTTCTTGTTTCCCCATTTTCTTTTAATTATAAAGCACTTGGCAGAAAAAATAAGATTCATTTTTGTAATAGGCTTAGTAGCGTTTTTCCTCAGCAGCCATTGCTTCCAATTAATTAATGTCTAGCTGCTTTCTTATAACAAACACCAACTCACTAGTGACTATTCCCTACATTTCTCAGAACTTACAAAACTCAATGACAATAGTAAACATGCTTTCCTGATAAAGGATGTGTGGGGTATAAATTCAGATGGATTTTTTTTCTCTCTATCTCTCTTGGGATATCATTTATATACATTTCTAGGAAATGCAAAATAAATTCAAAACAAATCAGTAATTCTGGAGCCTCCATATACTTTTGGTGCTGAGAAGAGGATGATGGAGTTGGAGAAGTCATAACTGGCTGTGCACAACTCTGATGTTTCTAAACCTAAATATCTCTTTTCCCTATGTGAAGTTGCCAAGTTTACTCCTATACATTATAAGCACAAAATATCCCACATGACCAAGAACAGTTTTGATACAATGTGCCCACACATTTCTATCCACCAAAATGGAAGTGTAATTTTCCATAGCCCATGGTTTTATCTCCTTACTACAATGCTCCGAGGTGTTGAATGAGTTATTCAACTTCATGGATTCCTTTGCTTAGACTATAAATAGGCAGATTAAATGAAGAGATGTACAAAATTCCTCTAGCTCCGAACTTGGATGATTTTATGAGACATTGGGTTTAAAATCTTTTTGATCTGATAGCATATAGCACACTACAATTTTCATAACTGTATTTCAGTAAGGAAAATTCATATTATGAAAAATCAATTCAAACTAGCTAGCAGAAAAAAATCAGAATCAAGTTTGGTGGCTTAAGACTTACTGGCTTGTCTTGAAGCCTCAGTGACAAGGCAGTTCCTACCCTATGAACTTAAATCTCAGCCTCAGTTTTTGTTTGTGTCTGTTTTATAAGATGTTGCTTTAATGCTTCAAGGACAGATAACTATCTTGCTCTAAGATTATTCTTTACACCAAGGGAATGGTGTTACATTCCTATAATCCCAGAACTCCTCTAGTAGGAAGACTCCAGTTTGAGACCAGCATGGGCTATGAAGCAAGGGATAGGCTAACCTCTACCTCATAGTTATTCTTTGTCTAATAAAACTTCCTCAACTGCATGATGTTATGGTGTGGTTTCTCCTACAGTGTTTTAAAAATCTTTAAAATGTACAGATGTTGAAATCAAAATGTAAAATCAAAATATTATCGGTCTAGATACCTGATTACAAAATTGTAATTAGGTTCTGTAAAACTGTGATTTCTTAGGCTTATTAAGATACCAAATACTTTTCCTAAGCCACTATTTGTTATGGTTAATTTCAAAGTCAACTTGATGACTGTATAGCCACCTAAGAGATGGACTTCTGGTCATGACTGTGGAAGATTAATTTGATTAGGTTAACTGAAGTGGATAGATCTTTCCACTGTGGGTGACGCCATTCTCTGTGCTGGCAAACTGAATTATACTCTGTGCTTCCTGATTGTGGATTCGGTCTCCTGCTGCCCTGATTTCCTGGAATAATGAACTGTACTTTGAAATATGAGCCAAAATAAACACCTCCCCCACAAAAAAAAAAAAAAAAAACCTTCCTCAAGTTTCAAATTTTGGAGAAAGCGAGGTAAACCTAGCTCTCCTTATACTGCTATCCTAACTAAAGTAAGCCTCTTTATTCTTCATTCATATTAAATTAGATTCTTTAGCAAACCTGTGACTGAAGTCAGAAAAAAAAAACAATATGTGGTTGATATGTCCTTTCCTTATGCTAGATATGAAGTATCTAAGAAGATGGTTCTTGGAGCAACCGGACACTACTATCATTTCTCTGTGAATTAAAATAATACAGAGACTAAAGGATGGAGCTGAAGAAAGAACACAGCACCATTTCAGCTCCACGGCAACCCTGTAAGGACGCTGAGAGTTCACACACAGCAAGCCATTGAAGTTCTTCATCTGCATTAGATCGACTCTGAGATGATTTTCTATCAAACATTTCAGGATCAACTAAACTAAAGACATAAAAGTTTTAAAATTATCGAGTGTTGTTTCCAGTATTTCCAACAACAAACCGTCTATACCTTAAAATACCTGATAATGGCATCTTTCAGATTTATGACATAGTCTGTATTTAAATGCCCTCCCAGAAAATATGCAGTATTTGATGCAATGGAATGGCAAGACACTTAGAATAAGTGTATTTCTGTCAAGTATGTATAAGAGAGAATGCTGGGAAGGGAACTTTCTCATATATTAAATACTATAGGGAAAGGAAGATATAGAATAATACAGAAGAAAGGGAAAACAAACGGTATAGGGAAGAAGAAAGAGAACTTTTCTCCAATGACTGATGGAAGCAGATGCAGAGATCCACAGCTAATCACTAGACAGAGGTCCAGGAGTCCAGTCAAAGAGAGAGAAGAGGGATTCTATGAGCAAGTGCATCAGGAACACGATGGGGAAGCATACAAGGATGACCAAACCAAACTAGAGGGAACTCATGAAAGTTGGATTAATGGCTGTGGACCCTACATGGGACTGGACTAGGCCCTTGCATGGTGAGACAGATGTGTAGCTTGATCTGCCTGGGAGGCCCCCTTGGTGGTAGGATCAGAATCTATCTCTGGTGCATGAGCAGGCTTTGTGGAGCCTATGATGGGACAATTTGTGTAGCCTTGAGGCAGGGGAAGGGGCTGGATTTGCCCCTACTGAATGTGCCTCCCCATGGGAGGCCTTGCCTTCTTGTGGGTAGGAGTGGGGGGGGTGAGTTGGGTAGGGGCGGGAGGAGGGAAGAGGGGGAATCTTTGATTGGTGTGTAAAATGAATGAAAAAAATCTTAATGAAAAAAAAAACTCAAAGTGTTCTTTTCTTCACGAAGATAACTTCAGATTCGTTGAAGCCTGCCCCTTTGTCTTCTTTGGGCTATTTCCTCTCAGTGAGGCTCAGGGATATACACCCACCATCTTGTAACAGAATTGTCTTGAGAAATACTTTTCAATGCCTTTTTCTCTGTGTTTCCACAGAATACAGGCTTGGATTGTAGAGATGTTTGTCCTGATTATGAATACACTGTCTACCTTGCTATACTATGCTCTGGGATAGAAAAATAAAGAACATAGGAACAATATTACTGAGTGAATTTTTGATGAGGCAATGCAATAATGAGCAAGCTAAAGAAGAGCAGGACTTGTTCACGTCTCTTTATTTATTCTCACCCTGTTAGCTCCAATCCTAACCTAGCATTGTATATATGTCATGATCCAAGATCTGGAATATAAGAAAGACAGTGAGTATCTTCTAGAACTACATATTTTTTATATTACTTTCATATTATGTGTCTGAGTGTTTTACCTGAGTGAATGTAAAGGTACTCCATATATTCAGAGCCCACAAAGACCATATGAGAGCGATGGGTCCCCTGAAACTGGAGTCACAGGTGGTTGTGAGTGATGGGAACCGAAACTAGGTCTGCTGTTTGTTAAAGGAGCAACAAGTATTCTTAACCACTGCTCCATCTCTCCAACTCCACCGATCTGTAGTCTGATGAATGATAGTGTCTGTATTTTCTTTTCTGGAGATTCAACGTATTTCATAATTCAGTGGATACTAGAGGAAAATTAACCTCAGGCAAATACAACAGTGACCTTTTGGGGCTATTTTTCCTATGTTGAAACTTTCAGATTTTCTGAATTAGAGGAAGAATCAAATAATTGAGCAGCGAGAAGCAAGTGAGTATATCAAGCAAGTAGTGAGAAGTTCTTGGGGTAAAAGACACCAGGAAAGGATGAAATAGTGTTAGCATAACAGTAAAATCACACAGGACTGAAAATATGTCTTCTATAAATGTTTTTTAAATCTCTTTCCTAGTGGATTAAGTTTGAATCTCATCTTAAAAACCTGGAGAAAAAGCACAGAGGCCATTCCTGGGTGTGGGAAGTCATGTGACCTATTTGCATGCCCTCAGAATCATCCAATTGCTCCCCGTCCATCTCAAGCATCCTGCACTTCTTCTCCCTGGCCTCAAGTCATACCTGCCTGCATTCTCCAGGGTTTTGACAGGAGTTTTTCCCTTTTTCTGCCTCACTGTTTCACGAGGAGTCCTAGGATCACCTCCTTTACTAGGTTGCAGATGAAACGCTGCCTCAACACACTGCCCTTCTTTCACTGGTACCTTTCTTACACACGGGAGTGCTTTGCATTGCCCTAGCACAGCTTTCTAGCTCGTTTATCTTTTCACTGACTGTCTTTGTTTGTTACTTTTCTTTTTCCTTGCTAAAAAAATAAAAAAAAAAAAAAAAAAAAAAAAGAGCAACTCAAGGAAGGAGGGGCTCATTGTGACTCACAGTTTAAGAAGGGCTATAAACCATCCTGGAAGAGAAGTCATGGCTCCAGGAGTGAGGCTGCTGGTCACATCACATCAGCACTCAGGATGCAGAGCAAGACAAATGTCTGTGCTTGGTGTGATGTCTCCTTTTCCACGCAAGCCAGCAACCAAGACTGTGCGATGGCCACTCCCATATTTAGAACGTCCCACTTCAAACAACCTAAATAATGAATTCTCTCGAAGACATGCCCAGAAGGCTATCTCCAGTGTGATTCTATTCTAGTCTCATCAGTTGACAATCATATGAACTATTATATTGTCATTTTTAAAGTGACATTTTCTAAACTGCTCTATAAGAGCAATTGTTAAATAAGAACTTTATATAGTATGCCCGTTATCCAGAAGAGGCTCAGCATATACTGTGTGTGTGTGTGTGTGTGTGTGTGTGTGTGTGTGTGTGTGTAAATGAAAAGACACAATAGATAAGAAGGCAAGAGAGATGAAAAGCACCTCAGAGCAACCATAGATACCCAGGATTCTTGAACCTCCCAGAATAGCCACACAAGCATAAAGACATGGAAGACAAAATGCTACTCCCTGTTCTTTCTCTACCACCACTTTAAAATATTGAATAATTAAAACAAAGTAGGATTGGGCTGGGGGTTATGACACAGTGCGAGTCCTTTCCCAGTGCTCCACAGTCCCTGGGTTTGGTACTTAGCACAACAAAAACAAACAAACAAATTGCATATTCAGGATTGCGTGAATCTATAGAGGATGGAGAGATAAAGGTGGCAAATTTTAGGCCTAGAGAAATTTGTAAAAAGAAAAACGGACAAAGAATTAAGAAAAGTTTATAGACCATTCTCTTAAAATAAAGGGAAAGAGGAGTGAGTATGTGTATGTGTTATCTGTGTCAATATGTGGTTGCAGATGGCCACAGATCGTGGGAAGGACTTGTGTGCAGGGTGAATTTCAATAAAGTGTTATTTATGGTCACTCATGTGATTTTTACATCATACCTATTGCTATTTTTTTCAACATTTTAAAAGTATTCCTATGGTGTAAGACATATAGACACTAGTTTACTGGGTCTCAGTGATCATAAATTCTCCCTGCCAAAAATTAACAGTGCATCACAACCTACATCCATGAATTCTATGTGGACAGAATGCTGTGAAAACTGAGAGCCATAGGAAGAGAATGAGCTCTTATGGGTATTGCCAACAAGTGGGAAATGCCACTTTAAATTTTGTTATTTCCTCCTGTGCCTCTCAGAAGTTATTTTAAAGCCCTTTTAGAATTCATTCATTATTGATGTGCACAGACCATTTCCATGTGAGATCTCTTCATTAAGGTGATTTCATTTTGAACTGAAATATAGAAGAAATACATTTGGCTATTTACTAACTAAGAAATATACAACTGCTGAAAGGTCTATGGCACCTAAAGGAATTGACTACTTTATGAGCCCAAAATGTTCTGACACTTCAATGTCATAGGAAAAAATGCCAAAGACATTTCAAGGGATTTCTTTTCCTTTCCAAAGAAGCACATTAAATCGATTGCTATGCAAAGCTGGCCCTGCCATGCATTCTTCTCCCAAAGAGGAACACATGCATACACGCACTTCGTTTCTGTCTTCTTGACCTTGCACCTGAAAAACAAAACACCTGAAACTGGCATTTGGGGAGTCAGCTTAAACTGGGTTCTGCTGCTTAGAGACCATGGGGTTTTCTTTGGTGAAACAGAATCTTTGAATTTTTCTTTACTGACAATAGGATCTTAACTCTCCAACCTCTAACTAGGAAATAAAACTTTCCGTTTCCCATGGGGCATGAGAGGATTAAATAAAGCTATATAAAATGAAATATATATATATACATATATATATGTATAATGTTCACATCATTAGCATGGTGTGTAAAGTCTATATCACTCTTTAATACCCTCCATATACACATAGGAATAAAGCATAGCTTGATCTGTGTGGCTCATAAAGCAAGCCACTCTTGGACTCTGTTGTCAAGGAAGAAGCGAACTTGTCAGTGGCTTGAGATGGAAATGCACAAGAAGACAAACCTGGAAATTCCTTCTAATATTGATATGAGCCCATCTGAATTTAAAAATTAGACTGCAGCTTAAGAATTCAGTACTGATTTACACAGCGAAAGAGAAACCTCCCATTCAGAGGAGACACAAGGCAATGCAAATGCATCTGTCTCTCTGTGTGGTTCTAAGTTAATGGGGGAAAGTTTGAATCATCCAGAAACAGCATGAAAGAGAGTATGGAGGAGCAATAGAAAGATGTTTTCCCAACTAGTGTCAAGCATTCATGCTCTGAAATTGAGTGCCATCTTTGCCAGAACTCCGGGTCGTTAAGAATTTGGAATTGTGCCCTCACTTACAAAAACACTAGCCACTTCCAGATTATTACTTAAAGGTAATTAACAGGTCTGTGACCCATCTAAAATGCCAGCTTCAAGGCAGGCCAGGTTTCAGCAAAAACACCAGTAGTTATATGGACCTTACCTCAACTTTTCAGTGCAGGGTGAAGTTTTGTAGGCTTTCTAATCCCTTGTGGGTGTTATCTGTAGTTTAATAACTAATTTTTCTCATTTTATAATGAAGCAATGTTGTGCACATCATTTTCCAGCCTTCCTGATAGGCATAAAGTCATGTGAGGAGGCAGGGAACTGGAGACTTATCTCATTACAGACTCTATTCACTGTTTAAACCTTCAGGCTGGCAATATGTATTTAAATAATATGTCATAAAAACCTCTTGGTACATAATAATGTAATAAATATGAGAACGCCTCTAAGGCTGAGTTCTTTCCTCAGCTGTTAGGTTACTCCCTGCCATGATCCCATCACTGAGTAAAAATTTTAGGCACATTTTTCTTAGCAAAAGAAAATTGTGGTGAGGGGGGAAATTATTAATTCCATTTGGAATGAAAAAAAGTTTCTTATAAAATATTCTTTGTGAGCTGTATTTCTCTGTGCTTAGGCCAATTCAATAACATTAAGATATTCAACTTTCTGAGATATCTACATGGGACTATTAGGAAAACAGTATCCACCCACACGTTATGCCTCTAGACCCTGATATTTTTTCATCCATGGCATTCTAAAGAGGAAAAAGAAATCTTTTCATTTTAAGAAAGCTTTGGAGCCAAGTTGATCTTGGGCTCAAGAACTTCCTACCTCAGCATCTCAAGGCCTAGGATTACAGGCATGTTCCAGTACTCCTGACTTGCTGTTGTTTTGAGAGGGCAACGGTGTTGAAGTCCAGTCCAGGGATACTGTACATGTAAGCCAAGTATCCTGCCACTCAGATATATCCCGGGCCCAGAAAATTTTGTGATATCAGAAAATAATCCAGCAATAGGAAATCCAAGGTAAGAGTATCTTCAGTATGAATATAGTAAGACTGTCTTAGAGAGAGGGGGGAGGTCTGGACAAAAACAATACTAGGTTAAGTAATTTTACAATTTTACACACCCAGGCTCTGCCAGGTTAATTTCAGGAAGATATTTACATACAGGAGCACTAATATCAAATATGCTGAGGAAGGCAGTGTATATACATAAAATACAGACTTGTGCACAACACTAGAAAACTACATTCAAGAATCAGTTTCAAGACAAAGGCAGGAAGCAGCATCCTAAGTGTCTAGAGCTTCGACTTGCAATACTTCTGTCACAAGCTTTAGCAACCCACAATGACACCACTGTGAATTTTCACATGACTATAGGTGAAAACATTAAACATTTTTAAGGTTGCATTCCCTGTGCATGGAAAGCGCTTCTCTAGGATTGTCTCTGTGAAGTACTTGTGAATGAATGCTATGAACAACAAATAAAGCCATCCAAGTGAGCCATGGTGCAGAAACTCCACTAACACCACATGTACTGCTGCCAGGCTGGCTCACGCCAATGATAAGAAAAGAAATATTTTGACCTCTAACAGCCAGTGCTTTTTATTGTTTTTTGTCGTTTTGTTGGTTGATTTTTGTTGTTGTTGTTGTTGTTGTTGTTGTTGTTGTTGTTTTGAAATGATTTAAATAGTCAAGTGAATTAATTTGATTGCCATTCCAAGGAAATGTGTGCTTTATTAGTTGAACATCCTACCAACAATAGTAGTTTATCTCCATGAATCTATGCCAGAACGTTGTCATTTTTAAAACTTGATTTATTATCTTTGTCTGTGTGTGCAAGCACACTTGCCTCAGTATGTGTGTGGAGGTCAGGGAACAGTATCAGACTCAATTCTCTCTTTCCCCGTATGGGTTGCAGGGATGGAGCAGAGACAAGCACTTTTTACCTTTCGTGTTATCTCAGTGGCCCCAGAATGATGTCCTAAAGATTACCTCAAGAACTGGAACTCACTTTATGTAAACATTCCCTGAAAGCATTGTGCATATGTTCTTAATGTAAAATCTTTCAGAGGTAAGTTCCACAAAAGGTAAAAATGGCCTTGCTCTTTCTGTTGAGCCAATGAATGACCACCTCAATTAATCTGGGAAATGGAATCCCTGCTACTGTTCCTGGATTATTATGAAAGTGTATCTAGCCTTAGAGTCATACGTATATGCACATGTCTGCAATCTATCATAAAACAAAAATACCTGTGGGTGGTATCAGAAGTGAGATCTGAGCTGCCTGTGACACCAGTTACACAAGACAAATGTAAAGCGGCATTCCCTGTGATGATTAAGAAGGAGGATTCCTGCTTAAGATTCATGATTCATCATTTTCTCTAGTGCCTCAGGTGTATCATGCTCAGAAGACATCATTGTACTGGTGCTTCAGAAAAGACGGTCCAGAAACAGCAAACGATAGTTCTCAGATGCAGAATCTTATGATAAAGTGGAATCCTGAACTAACAAAGCAATGAGCACTGACATCAAGCCCCGGAGCCTCTATTACTGAGATAAAATGTGGGAGATGGGAACTGAGAGATAGGGTTGTTGCATGAAATTGGTTGTAACATTAGCTAAAATGTAAAAGCATGAGAGAGGAAGAAAAATGTCCAAGAACTCATAAATATTTGTGCTTCAAGTAATGTACTGATATTTCAGAGTACCGAGCTTTAACAGGGACACTGATAAAAGTATTATTCTGTTGGGTCATTTTAATAATTCCATTTGTTTTGAAGTAAGAAAAATATTAGACAGGACTAAATAACAGACCATACAACCCACATGTCAAATATATAGCTTGCGTGTATCCATGTTTGTTTGTATGTATATATATAGAAACTCAAATGCAGCATATACATAGTACATAAAATACATAAAATGTGTAGACAAACCTATACCTCATATCAGTACTATTATCCTCTAACACATAAAATTGAGACTTGTTCTTTACTAATATTTATTCACGTTTGCTAGGAACCAGATCTGAGCAAAGGGCTTCATGTATATTCATTTAAACCTCTCAGAAATGGTTTAAGTAGTACTTGTACTAACATGGAGAGAGTTGTACAGTTTATAGCTAACAAAGCAACTACTTGAATACAATACACATAGTCTCCTCCTTGGGTCTCCATCCTCTACGTCATATTGAATAGCCTCCCCTCCCCTCAAACTCTCCCCCACCACTTTTTTTTTTTTTTGCTTTTTCAGACAGGGTCTCTCTATGTAGCCCTTGCTGTCCTGAAATTCACTATGTAGACCAGGACCAGGCTAGCCTGGAATTCACAGAGATCCACCTGCCTCTGCCTCCCAAGTGATGGGATTAAAGGCATGTGCATCACCACAC
>CABHPR010155840.1:0-31351 GCA_902168415.1 Peromyscus melanophrys
CAGCTGGTGTTCACTCTGACACCAGAACACAGAAGTAGTATTTGAACATGTTTGAAAATATTACCCCATTACCTGCTTGCAAGCAGGGTCCTCTGAGAAACATCAGAGAATGATTTGATTCTTATTCTAGTTTAAGTGACGAGATTTTATTTTTTAATGTTACACAATACAGTCTTCTCCTTGTGTTATTCTTCATAAAAATCTCAGGAAATATAGGCATATGTAGAACATTCCTATTGTACATAGTATTGATAAATTTCATATAAAAATGAAGATATTACTTTTTCCTTAATCTACCTTTTTAGGTACACACACACATACACACACACACACACACACACACACACACACACACACACACATGCACAGACATATGTACAGTATGTGTTTTATTGGTTTTTATTTTTAAGATATTCTTTCTCAATTATTTTCAAATTATTTTTTCCTCATCTCATTATAATGAAAAACTGTCTACATTTTATTATAATCATGATTACACTCCTGGACTTCACTGATAAAAGTATGACTTCTTATCCTTTTACTTTCAATTTTCCATGAACTCTAAATTCAAGTGCCTGTGTTATAAGCAGACTATAGCTTGACCATTTTTAAAACTTTAATCCACATTGCCAGTATAATTGTTCAGACTGAAGTATTCAGATAACTTGCATTCAAATTATTTACTTATAAAATACTACGTGGAACATCTTTATTTTTGTTACTCTTTGTGTTTCTTTTGAAACTCATTCCTATTATACTTTTCTTGTCTTTGTTAAAAAAAATTCAGTATTGTTATAATAACATATTATGGATTTCAGATTTATAGAAACCACTTTATAAAGGTTTATGATGGTGGCTCTGGATGACATAATTTTTATATATTTATTTTATAAAGTTGAATCATTGATTCAAAATGACTTTCATTTGATTGCTGAGGCATCTCAATGATGGCTACTTTAAAATCCAAATATATTGTCGCAGAACAGCGCATACATTAAAATTGTGTGTGAACATTCCCTATGGTGGGATACCTTGCTCAGCCTTTACACGGGGTGGGGGTGTGGGGGAGTGGGTTGTTGGTCCTGTCTCTACTTAGTGTGCCAGACTTTGTTGACTCCCCAAGGGAGGCCTTACCCTCTCTGAGGAGTAGATAGGGGGTGAGATGAGGGGAGGTAGGGAGGCAGGCCTCTTTAGGGTCCCTTCCTCCATTACTAGGAGTCCTCACTAGGGTCGACCTAATAGGTTCCAGGAAGGCTCCACTGCACTAGTTTTCCACATTGCCCTCAAATGCCTTCCAGTTCCAGTCATCTCTCTCCATATTCTCTCTCTTGTCTTTCCTTCCCCAACTGATCTCTCTGGTTTTCATCTCCACCTGCCTTCATTCTACCCGCAAAATTTACTTTATTATCCCTTCCCAGGGAGGTCTGTGTGTCCCTAAAAATGCTGGCAAGGAGGAACTTGAATCTGAGAAGGCTACTTTAGATCATCAACACATACACACAAAAAGGTCCATTTGGTGCTGTGTGCCTATTAATTCCTATACTGGGGAAGCAGAGGCAAATAAATCTTGGGACTTTGCTTCCCATAAAGTCTTATCCAATCCATTATTTTCAGGTTCAGTGAATGAGCTTGTATCAAAAAATAAGGTGGAAACTTCTCTGCTATTGGCCAAGTGAAGCACTGTTCATGGAATTCAGCTTAAACATACATTTTTTGCATATAAATATGCATGCATATACATATATATCCACACACACATATATGTATCCACACATACACATATATATACATCACAAATCTAAAATCATGACCTTATTTGTTTAATATGCATTTATAATTGAATATGTATTCACATATGAAAGTGAATAACATAACATATATCTATAATTAACACAATCAGGCACCATAAATAAATCCAGAGTGCAACAAAATCTAACAAACAGAGAAATTCTCTTCTGAAAATTATGAAAACTGTGTACCACTCCAGACTCAGCATCTGGAAATAAATGAGATAGGAAATATCTGATATTTTTTAGAAGTAGTCTATAGATTGTAAATAAGGATTTTGAGTTCTCTGTGACCAGAGGCATGTTTTAATGTCATCATTCTTGTGTACAACCTAACCAATGTTATTATGTGAAAGAAATAAGCATAATGTTATTACTGATATCAAATGATACAATATTAGTTATTTGTATGGGGTATATTAAAATATTGCCATCAAAATTAATTTATTGATATCTCTCAAAATGAATTGCTGTATTCCCCAAAGAATTTTTTAAACAATGTGTTTGATCTATCTTATATGAAAAAATTATTAGACAATCAAATCTTCAGTTTTGAGTTTGTGCAAAATTTTAGATTATAATTATGTAACATAAAGAGAATTTATGTTAGTGTTATGAGAAAGTTGCAAGATTTAATTCCTTAGAAACACTAAATAATTGTATGTCATTTGAGAATTTCTTTTTTAATTTTCAAATTTTTCAGAATATTTTTCTTGATTATTTGGGAAATTCACATAAGTCACCTCAATCACTCCTACTTCCTAGCCCTCCCAAGTCTTCCCCCAAATCTTATGGCCTCCTCCAAAGATAAAGAAAAAATGTCCAGTTTGTGTTGTTCATATAATCAGTGAAGCATGGTCAAACTCCTGGCGGATAGCCCCTTAAAGAAAAGTGAGTCCCTCCCTACCCCCACCCTTGTGTAGCCATCTGTTGTGGTGAGCTCACTTTAGCATCCCCACCACTAATTCTAAGACTTCTCTTTGATGAGTTGTCACTGTTTTCAAAGTGTGGGGTGGGGATGTGGGTTGTTACAGAAGCTATGTCTCTCTCTCTCTCTCTCTCTCTCTCTCTCTCTCTCTCTCTCTCTCTGTCTCTCAACTGTGAGTCTGCAGTCATTAATACTACTGCAGAGGAAGCTTCCTTGTCCTTTACAGTCAGCAGGAGTCCACGTTACGGACTTCCACATGGTCAGCATAGACCAAGGACATCAACCTGGTCTCTTGCATCTGCAAGTTCCATGGACCTTAGCATGGTATTGAGTGGCACCACAGGACTTGGACACAAACACAATCCATGGTGGTAACCCTGCTCTAAGACCCCAAGATGGCTTCAGGTGACCAGCATAGACCTCAGACAGCCCTCTGTGGCAACACAGGCTATGAACACCAACCCTGCCCCTGACAGCAAGAGGACCATGGACTTCAACATGGTCCTCTGTGGTAGCATGAACCACAGGCATCAACATACCCCCTTCCCTGATAGTGCAACTTATGGATATCAACAAGGCTTCCAGTGACAGAACAGATCATGAATATCCCCATGTTCCTCAGTAGTAACATGGGCCAGGGACATCCACACAGCCCCTCTTTGTAGCAGGACTACAGACCCATAGAGGGCCCTTGTTGGCAGCATGAACAGACATCACTATGGCCTCAAATGGCAACACAGGCCACTCACACTCACATTTACATGGCCCCCAGCAGCATCAAGGCCCACAGACATCAACATGGCCTCCAGTGTCAGCACCTTCCATGAACCTCAGCATGGTCTTAGATGGCAGTACGGACCACCAGATCATGGATATAACACAACCTTCTGCTGTAGCACAGGCCTCAGACATAAACAGACCAGCAGGCACCACAGGACTTGGACACAAACACAGTCCATGGTGGTAGCCCTGCTCTAAGACCCCAAGATGGCTTCAGGTGACCAGCATAGACCTCAGACAGCCTTCTGTGGCAACACAGGCTATGAACACCAACCCTGCCCCTGACAGCAAGAGGACCATGGACTTCAACATGGTCCTCTGTGGTAGCATGGACCACAGGCATCAACATGCCCACAGACCCAGACATGGCCTCCAGCAGGAGCATAGACCATGGACGTCAACATAGTCTCAATTGGCAGCACAGATAATGGACATAACCATGGCTCTGGTGGCAGCTCAGGCCTTGGACATTGACATGGTTCTATCTCCACTGCATATGCATCATTCCTTTTATCCATCTTTCCTACCTCTCCACTGCAAATAATTTATCATAGTGGCATTAGAGACTGCAGTGTGTCACTCAGTATAGTTTTTGCTCAAACAGCTTTACATGCAAATAGTCATTGCCACAAGCCATTGGTCTGGTTCATGTTTACTGGTTTCTGAAGCACTATAAATACTGGACCATCAATGAGACTCATCTCAGATATCCTGCTGTTGACGGGAGTCAGGGTAACCTTGCTGACAGATAGGGCATCCTGGGGCAGGATCAAAGCAAGCTCTAGACCACCACACTCCTCCTCACACTCCTCCCATGCTCTTGACACTGGCCACCATGGCCCACTTGATACCGGGTGTAACCATTGTACTTGTAGCTTAAGGCAGTGCCCCAGACCTGGACTCTCTTCCTCAAAGCATAGAGAGCAATAGTGGCTACTTTAAGCTGTCAGCAGGCCCACAAGCACAGGGCCAGTTCTACTCAGTAAAATCATGTTCTTCGTCCACAGTGGCTGTACTCCCAAATCACTTTCCAGCTGTGCTTAATATTACTCTCATACCCTCCTTCACTGCTTCTGCTGTTTTGTGTTTTGCTCACCCACTGCTGGAGAGTCTCCATCTTTCTTTCCAATTTCATGAGTCTACTTTTTTAAAAGCATCTTCCCACAGGACCTGCCTTTTTTCAGTTGCTCCAGAGAGACTGTGGGCTCTGCAAGGCCTCCCTGGGTCCCCCAGGCTCCCCAGAGCTGCTCCATGGCATGTGTCAGTTGCTGCCATCACCATCTATCACGGCCATGCTTCAGGTCTTCAGTGGCAATGACACACTCCCTGATCCAGTTCTGTAGCACTGGCTCTTCCTTGAGGTCCAGCAGCTCATAGATAGAGTAGGCGTTGAATTTGACCTACTCAAAGCAATAAATCTGGTTGTGGATGGCAGCTGAGTTGGTCTTCAGGCAGTTGCCCCTTGAGGCAGGCTCCTCTGGGCCAATAATTTGTTTATAAATAGAAGTTAAGTAATGAAATGCTCCTTTTAATACATTTTATTGATTAATTAACCTGCTGTAATACTGAGGTTATACTAATGGATTTTATGTATAATTTTCCTTGATGATATTCTTATTGCATATTTAAATTAATATCTATGTGTTGCTATTAATATCATGGACATAATTATTTGCTGTTTGCTTTTTTATCAATCTAGCCCGGGCCTATGGGGTACTAAGGATTTCCAGAAAGATCAGTTCGTATAATAGTCAAGAAACTTCAGTAAGTTATTTATTATTTTTTTTTCAATTCCTTATGGCTCTTGAGTGGAGCATTATCCCCTTCAAGTTGTTGGTCAGAGAAGTCCAAGAGACTCCAAAAACAATACAGGCTATTTTTGATACTCTTTGTTGCCTCAAAAAATGGAATGTAAGACCTTGTTGGGGGCATTAACAGTATTAGAAGTTGCTACACAAGTTCATAGGGAGAAATACAATAGAAGTCCGACCCAACTGCAAAGCCTATGAACCACAATAATGACCAGCAGAGCAAGACCTGCCCAAGGGAGCAGCAGTGGCACTTCTGTCTTGGGCGGACCAACAGTCATCTATTGGACTTAATGCCCATTCGATAGGAGTAAATACATCCTGGGTACTGAAATCATAGTCAACTTCCTGTGGCTGGTGTAATCATGGACCCTAGAATAAGAGAACCTATTACTGCTACTTTCCTAATCTAGAACACTTTCTAACTCCATTCTAGACACCTATCATTATATTTACAGAGAAGTGAAGCTCTTTTTCCTCATCACAGTTTCTTTCTTCTTTATTTTTTTTTTTGCAGCAGATGGAGATCATCACAGAAATTCATAACTGATCAAAATACAGAGAACAGCTGCCTGTGGCATGTCTATGCCCAGTTGATACATCTACAACAGAATCCTTACACTTAAGGACCAGAGAATATCAAGGGAAAGAAGGCAGCAAGATTTTAAGAACCAATGATCTAGGACATTCACTATGAAATAGTGTCTTCTATATATGTCAGGATTTGCACCCATGAAATTTTAACAATATAGTTACCTGCACACTGACAACTGCAGTCTACATCTCAACGTGGAAGCGGAGAATCTTGAAAGATGAAACATTACAGGCTAATGGCTGCTGAGAGATAATATGGTTTCTCCAGAGATGAAGCCAGTGATCAGTTATCCAATCTACAGTGTTAAGCGTATGTATAACACTAAATGGACTCTGTGTGTGTGTGTGTGTGTGTGTGTGTGTGTGTGTGTGCGTGTGTGTATGCACGTGTGTGCATTCATAATAATTTTAAAATGTCATGAACTTAAGAATGAAGTGGGAGGGACATGAGAACAGTTAGAGTGAAAAGAGAGAGTGGAAATAAAGTAAATAGAATAGTATGAAATCCAAAAAATAAAAAAAGGAAAAATGAAACTAGTGCAACAATGCCATTGAATGTTAAGTTTCTGTGGAGTTCCTTAATATGGCTCATATAGATTTACCTTTCATAAATAGTCATGTCTCTAGAAAAGAGATTGTCATAAGTCATAAAACTAGCTTAAACATATATAGCATGGAATTATAAATATAAAGCCAACTCCAAATCCCCAAGTTCTGAAAAAATTTATTGCCTTATATATGTATGGTGGCTCTGTGGCATTAGCTACGGGCAAAGAAATCACATGAAAAAGTAGCAGATATCTTCAACAACAATAGTTACTCCTTTATAAACCTGCCATCATTTATATTATATCCCCTCTAAAAATGCCTTCCCTAGTTGGAATGAAATTCCTTTCAGACACTCAGAAAAAAACAAAAAACAAACAAACAAAAAAAAACGAAACAAAAAGAAACTCAAAAATGAGACTTCATTTGCCTGAAGTTAAGATTGATTTGGATTTCATGAAAACATCCTATATTAGCCTCAAACATAAAGAACTATCTCTTTTCCAATGTGTTCATGACTCCAATTCCTTTTATCAAAGTAAGTATTTTAAAGGTATATTTCATCCTTAGATAGCAAATGTATATGATTACATTGACTTTTTGACATTTATATTTTAAAGAATAATACAAAAACGTCTCAAGTGCAAAAATTTGAAACTTCTATTTTGGGTAGAGAAAAGCCTTCAAGAGGGTTGGTATCATTTTGAGTCTGAAAAAGCAATTTGTTGCCTCAGGCTAAAACAAGTAGTGAATAGTTCTAGGAAACGGAGTCTCAAAACAAGTGATTTTCACAGATTTCAAAATTTTTTAATGGTCAGGTAGATTTATTTTCACCCGAGTAGGAATAAGGAAGCATTTCAAGGTAGAGAATCATTTCGAAGCACCTGAATTATGTCTGCCATGTCTTTCTCCATTAAAAATGTCATACAAGAATTCCATCCCAGGATTGCAGGTTTCACGTGTATAGGCACAAAGGTATGTGAGATATTGACTCTCAAGTGTGGGTATATAATAAAAATAGCCTAATGGGGATGTTTGCAAATATTTAATTTCAATTTCCACTCTGAGTTTTCAGTCATTCAGTGGAGAGGAGTAGCACCGTAAACGAGGTATGGGCAGTTCACACAGCCTACAAGCTGAAAAAAAAAAATGTGAGAGGATAACAGTTTATGGGAAGCAAATGTTCTTTCACTGGCTTGAGTGCATACATTTGATTTTGCATTGGCATGGCTTCACTAACAATAACCCTTCCTTTGGTGCATATTCATTGTACATAGTGTCAGGTTTCATAAGAACCTTTTCATATAAGCACATAATGTAAACATATAATGTACCTTGACCATATTAACCACATATTCTATTACCTTCTTCTTTCTTTTACCCTCACCCCTTTGTCCTATTTTGACCTGCAACAAGCAGTCTTGTTTATTTGTTTTTGCTCCCATGTTCATGTCGTACACACACACAATTTTATGGTTTAATACTAATCTATAATTAACAAATGAAAAATATTTGTCTTTCTGGGACTGACATAATTTGCTTCCTAATCTCCAGTTATATCCATTTTTCCATTAATAACATGATTTCATATTTTACAATTGAATAAAATTCTAATGAGCTTATTTTTTTTTCCTGTGAATAGGTGTTTATAGATGTGTTCATATACATATTGTGTGGGCATGTCCTCATACACATGTATGTATAGTAGCCAGAGGTCATTCTCTGAAATCATTTATCAGCTGTCATCCATCTTGTTTTCTGAGACAGTGAGCTCATACATCAGGTTGTCCAAGGAGCCAGACTTGTTTCCCCCTTTACAACATTGGGATTATAAGTATGCATCTCTCTACTGCTGTGGGGTGTTCTGTATGGCAAATGTGTTGCTAATAAAACACTGATTGGCCAGTGGCCAGGCAGGAAGTATAGGCGGGACTAACAGAGAAAATAAAAAGAACAGGAAGGCGGAGGGAGACGCTGCCAGACGCAGCCAGTCACCGCCAGGACAAGCAGCATGTAAAGATGCCGGTAAGCCATGAGCCACGTGGCAAGGTATAGATTTATAGAAATGGATTAATTTAAGATATAAAAACAGTTAGCAAGAAGCCTGCCATGGCCATACAGTTTGTAAGCAATATAAGTCTCTGTGTTTACTTGGTTGGGTCTGAGCGGCTGTGGGACTGGCGGGTGAGAGAGATTTATCCTGACCGTGGGCCAGGCAGGAAAACTCTAGCAACACTCTACTTAGCATTTTTTTTTTTTGTTGGTTCTACAGATGCAACTCATCTTTCTTTATTTCATCACCTGAGGTATCTCTGGGATCCCCACATCTTGTTTCTATTTTTAATAACATTTTAAAATGATAGGTAGACAATTTTCACACATGTATACAATATGTTTTGCTTATATCCACCCACCCACAACCTCTCTGCAGGTCCTGCCAGGAACCACCAACACATCTGCTTCACAACTTTGTTTCTTCTTTTTGTTTTCGTCAATACATCACTAAGTTATATTAGTGCTGCCTATAAATGTACAGGTGTCTAGCTGTTCACTGTATGGTGGGATATATACCAACCTCAATGCCCAAAAGAAAAATGTTCCTTTTTTCTCCAATAGCCATCATCTGTGCATAGTTCCTCACCTAGTGGTGGGAACAATGAAGTCTTAACCTTGTTCATGCTAGAATTTGGACTGGCGTGATCTTGTGTACGTCTAGTGTAGATACACACAGATGCTGTAAGTTCATGTGTGTGAAAGCCCTATCATGCATTTCAAATCTCCCCTCCCTCTCCTCTGGCCTTTGGATTAATGCATCCCCCCAGTCTATGGCATTGTGTGAGGTATTTGGTGGCTTGGGGAATGGGATAGAACATTCATCTATAGTTGAGCCCTCTGACTATACTATCCCTCAAGCTCCCAATGAACCATTGCATTAACCATTACTTATATTCAAAAGAGGTCTCACTGTCTAAGTTTGAGAGTAGCACAAATCTATGAGTAAAATGTTTGGAAAGGAGAATGACAGCATGACTATTTAACAAAGCTTTCTATGTCCATTCCTCTGTTGATGAATGCCTAAGTAGCTTCTGTAACATAGCTAACAGTAAGTAGTACTACAAATACAAGTACAAGTACTACATTCTAGAGATATTCTCTTCATCAATTCAAGTAATATAATCCTACACAAAATTAATAATTAAATAGTAAATGTGTGTCTGTGTATGTGAATAGTAATTTCTAGATGGTTAGCAGACTTTGGTTAGTAAAATAAAGTTTATTTTTATATAATGAAGATTGTGATAAAGAAGGAAAATAATCATGAGTATATAAAATGTGAATAAATTTGGTAGCCAGAAAGGCCTAACTGCAAAACCCCTTTACTGTGTGACATGAATAACTAAGAAAGAATTCAGCTTTGAAAGGAGGTGAATAGCTCATTCTAGGAAGGATGAAGCAGCAAGAATAGAAAGGCTCAAGGCATCTACAATGAAAGCTACAACTGTAACTCTTTGAGTTGAATTCACTTTTATACCTGGCTACTGTTGTTTCTTCCTCAAATAGGCATGTACACCTGGAGCAGTACGTAGTATGTTTACAGCAGAAAAATAGTCTCATGCTAATTGTTAAGTATTGTATAGTCTTGGTGCAGATGAATAGAGCTTTCTTTAATTGGGTGACTGTGAAGCTGTTTATATCAGTGACTCTAACCTCTATCAAATATCTCTGGATTTAGCCAGTGTTCATTTATTTGTATGATAATGTTATCTGAAACAAGTTATCGGTAAAGACAAAAGAAGTCAATTCTTTGAGTATGGAGAAGTTGAGCAGTTACAGAAGACAAATAACACTGGGAAAATTTTGGTTCCTAAATTAAAGTTGGTTAACTCTGAGACTGAGAGAAAAAAAAAATCTTATTAATTGTAACAAGTGAAAGACAGGTCCTAAGTATTTTCTTATTTAATTTGTTTGAAAAATCTGAAGTTAAATAATACTTTTTTCCCAGAACAAAGGACTGAGATGGCTACTGCTGCTGGGATCAGAAGAGAATTGGGAGGAAGTATCTTTCCCCACCCCAACACATCGAAAGAAACAAGCAGAAATGCTACCTTAAAATCACAGGAGTAAAGATATAGTAAGATATTGATAAAAATAAGTCAAGTAGATATAGTAATATGTAAAATTCAATAAAGATATGGATCTTCAAAAAATTACAAAATATACAGAAATTCTTGGCTAGACTATGAAAAAGAGAGTTGACTCATATTAGTAAAATCAGAAATGAAATGAACACAGTAAAATTGACACTATGCACACAGCAGACCTCATGAGAAGTTATTATAAAAAGTTATGATAACCTTGAAGAAATGTGCAAATTACTTGACAAAACTATACACAAAATGTTTCCATAAGACAAGAAGTAACCTTACATCAAAACCACATGAGGAAGCAGGAACTGAAAGGAAAACCACAGGAACACTTCTTTATTGATCATGGATCCAAATAATATCCTCAACAAAACTCTAAGGAAAAAATTCAACTACATACTGATAAAAACCTATTCAATAGGAGGGAAGGCATTAACCTTAGGGATGCAACAATATTTAATGTGCAGAAATTGATAAGCATGATGCTTCAACTGAATAAAGGTAAAGAAACAGAAAGCCATTTCTATAGGTGTGTAAAAGGCATTTGATTAATTTCATTTTTTTAATCAAATATGGGATGGAGTTGGAATATAAGGTCCATACATCAGTGTACCGAAGGTCATTTACCAGATAAAAGCTAACATTACACCAAAGTGGAAATTCTGAAAACTTTCTGCTGAGAACACGAATAACACAAGGAGCTCCACTCTTGCTTTTATTCACATAGTGTTCCATTCCTGCATAGAGAAGATTTAAACAGAAAGAACACATTGCAATATAATGTTGGGAGATGACAGATTTTATATATAGAAAATCCCAAAAGTGCCACAAAAATCTATTAGATCTAATAAATACTTCTCACAAATTTATCTATTTCAGCCATTGATATAAGAACAAATGTCCTGTCTGTTTTTATCAGTGTAATTTATGATATGTCCTCTCTCGAAGGATGATACATTAAGTGGATTTTAGGAGCAGAGAATTGAAATAGCTGCTTTGTGTACTACACATATTGATCTGATATTTTAGTATCTTCAGTCACAGTGACCCTCACTTTGTAATAAAATAGAGTAATCTTCTGTCTTCCAGAATATACAACCAACCTATAAAATCTGTATCATGTTATAAACCAATAGCATACTTTTCCAAAATAAGTGTCATAATTACAATAGTAATAAAGTTACATATAAATAAATATAAACAAATGGATGAAATATAATTGTACCCTGAAGATAATAAAACACTGATGGAAGAAATGAAGAGTAAATAAAACAGAATAGCATCACATTTTCTCAGACTAGATCCCCAATGTTAAACATACAAACTGCTCAATGCAATCTGCAGATTTATTGCAATCACTGCAAAAAAAAAAATATAATGACATTTTCACAGAACCAGAAAAAAAACTGTCTTTTAAATGGAATCATGAATCCTTAGGAACCAAAACAACCTTGCATCAAATGACAGGTTAGAAGTCGCTATACTGCAAATTTCAAAATTTGTGAGAAATTTGCAGTCATTAAAACTGTTTGGCATTGGGCTCCTGATTTGTCCCAATTTGTTAGACACATGCCTAGCATTTATCAAACCCTGTGTTTAATTCCCAGTACACATAACGAAGGGTATTAAGGGTGTATGGCTTTAATGACAGCATTTAGGAAGTGGATACCAAAGGATGAGAAGTTCAAAGGTATCCTTGACTAGTCAGCATGTGTGTAATTTTTTTTTTTTTTTTGGTGAATGCTGTTGTTGTTGTTGTTGTTGTTTTCTTGCATCTAGTAAGAAGGCAGCTTAAAGGAGGAAAGACTTCTTTTAGCTCACAGTTCGAGAATTCAGTCCATCAAGGCAGGAAAATCACTGAAGCATGTGTTGTCAGGAGATGATAGGTGTGAAACTCATCCTAAATTGATTTTCTTTTTTAATGACCTCCATAACCCAATTCAAGGAAATAGTCCATTAGGTTATATCTCTCATCTTGCATAACAGCCACAATCATTTTCCACAGCAGTAATTTAGATTTTGCCATCTAGGTGATTACAGATAGTGTTAGGTTAACAGTCAAGATTAGTCATTGCAGCAAGTTCTAGGTCAGTATCAGCTAAATTAGATACTGTCTAAAAGGCAGTATGACATTAATAACTAAAGAAAGCCATGACCAAAGTAACAGAAGAAAGGCTATAAGCAAATCATGTATTTTAGGGAATTGTTTTTTTTATTTATTTTTCTTTTTACAATCCTGAGAACATACACCAGAGTCTTTTTAATGGTTCTGGCAAGATTTATTATCCACACGTACAAGATTTAACTCTTAACTTAAAAAAAAATATTTTATAATTAATTTAATTTTACACATCAGCCACGGATTCCCCTGTCCTCCCTCCTCCCATCCCCAAGCCTTCCTCCTCAATCACCCTCCCCATTCACACCTCCTCTAATGCAAGGTCTTCCCTGGGGAGTCAGCCCAGCCTGGTAGATTCAGTTGAGGTAGGTCTAGTCCCCTCCTCCCTGCACCAAGGCTGAGCAAAGTGTCTCAGCATAGGCCCTAGGTTCCAAAAAGCCAGCTCATGCACCAAGGACAGGTTCTGGTCCCACTGCCTAGGGACCTCCTCAACAGTTTAAGCTAACCAACTGTCTCACTTATTCAGAGGGCCTGGTCCAGTTCCATAGGGGCTCCTCAGCTATTGGTTCACAGGTCATGTGTTTCTGATAGTTTGGCTATTTGTCCCTGTGCTTTTTCCAATCGTGGTCTCAATATCTCTTGCTCATATAATCCCTCCTCTCTCTAGTCGATTGGACTCCTAGAGCTCCACCTAGGGCTTGGCCATCTGCTTCCATCAGTCACTGGATGAGAGTTCTATCATGACAGTTAGGGTGTTCGGCCATCCGATCACCAGAGTAGGTCAGCTCAGGCACTCTCTCGACCATTGCCAGTAGTCTATAGTGGAGGTATCTTTGTGGATTTCTGGGGACCTCTCTAGCACTCTTCTTCCTCCTATCATGAGGTTTGCAGGCAAACGGATTGAACTAGAAAATATCATCCTGAATGAGGTAACTCAGACTCAGAAAAACAAGCATGATATGTACTCACTCATAAGTGGATACTAGATGTAAAGCAAAGGATAACCAGACTGCAACTCACAACTCCAGGGAGGCTACCTAGTAAAGAGGACCCTAAGAAAGACACAGGGATTGCCTAGCGACAGAGAAATGGATGAGATCTACATGAGCAAATTAGGGGTGGGGGGGTAATGGAGGGCAAGGGTTGGGGGAAAGAGAGCTTAGGGGGTCGGGAGGTCCCAGCGGGATCAGGAACAGAGTGAGAGAACAAGGAAAGAGATACCATGATAAATGAAGACTCCATGGGAATAGGAAGAACTCTTAACTTTTTATGAGTAACAAAAGCAAAATTCCATATAGATTAAAAAGTTAAATCATAGAAATGAAACTACCAGAAGGAAAATAGAAGAAAAATTTCAATGGTATGATCAATAATATCTAAATCTCCAAATGTTTAGGGAACAGATACAATGTCACACAAATTAGATTACGTGAAATTAAACAGTTTCTTCACAGCAAAGAAGAAGATCTACACATGCAGATACAACCTAGGAAACATGAAATTAGACCCAGAGGCTATACAACAACAGATACCTCAGTATTCTGAATAACTTCTATAACTAAACACCAAAAAAAAAAATTCCAACTAAAAACAAGCAGTAGCTCATCAAAACAGACATTGTTCAAAAGCAAAAATGACCAACACATATATGGAAAGATGACCAAGAGTCTTAGTCTTCAAGAAAATACAACCAAATAAAAACCAATGAGACATCATGCCATGCTAACAGGATGGCCATTATAAAAGATTAAAAATATTCAATACTAGATAGAATGTGAACAGGGAAGCATTACAAACAGAAAATGGTAATGTGCATTCATGTTGCTGGCGTGAGAAATGGTCTGTTTTGTTTGTTTGTTTGTTTTTTATTTATTTTTATTTTTATATTTTTAAACTAATAACAGAACTGCCATATAATCAAGTGATATTAAACTAGGAATATAACCAAATCAGTCTGTACTCCTGTGTAATGCTACAACATGACATTAGTAAATAAAATATTATACACATTCCATAACAAATAAATGCATGAACTAAATGGTGTTACAATTCACAAAATGGTACTATTCAGCCACTTGAAAGAACAGAGTCTTGTCATTTTTCAACAACATGAATTTAACATGATAAATGGAATAAGATAAACAAAGGACAAACATTTGAACAGAGGTTCAAAACAGCTTGAATGTACAAATGTTGATTTTATAGAATTTAAAGTGAACTGATGGTGACCAGTAGTGGGTGGACAAAGCATGGGAACGTTTGACAATGTGTGTTCTTACAGTGAGGTTCATGGCATGCTATACTTTATGCTATAAACCCAATATAATCTCAAATAATCTTATTTGTGTATTACTAAACAAAGTACACAATAATCATCGAAAACAATCTCTCTCTACCCTGGGGACTAAAATAGCCATTAGAACTTTTGCTCATAGATGGAAACAAATTTCCAGAGAAAATTGGGAATATAGATGTCAGGGTTAAATTCCATTGTTTTCATCTTTAAAATATCCCCATTATAAAACAGAACTATTGAAACAGTTATGATTGAGTCATCATTGTACCACCTATTAAATGTTACATGCAATGTATTTAAAAAGTAGTCATATTGAACCTTTCTCAAATCCTTTCTTTCTGCTTGCTTCTGAGTTATTGAGTTAATACATCACCAGGACACATTTGTTCTACTTATATAACAGTGTGATTCATCAACACAAATACGCTAGCACACTGATAATGAATTACTCAATAAAATCTGAACAGCTGGCAAGAATATGTAGAATTAGGTAATGTATAAGTTTAATGTGTTTCATGGTTTAATTTATTCAGTTCAGAATAAGAGAAGACAACATATTTAAAACTTCAAGAGAAAGCTGAAACTCCATAAATTGCCTTTTCTGTTTCATATTGGAAAAAAGTATAAATCAAATAGCATTCATTTGCAAACTTATAATACCTTTTCAACCTTATATCACTCATGAGAGTGTCTCTCTGCCAGGATTCATTTGAATATCTCTTCTATTTTAAATGTATACTTCTGTTATATTTAAATGCTTAATTATTTTCAATTTATTAAATATATTAAATAATATTCTTCTTTAAAATATAAGCTAGTTACAAAAGAGAATTAAATTACCTTTATATTCCTTGTTGTTCTTATTTTTCAAAAAAAATAAAATGCATGTCAGACTTGTGACTAGCTAAGAATTCTTAAGGAATTGATTTCCACAAAGCTCTGGTAAGCTTGTGAATAACATATCTGTTCTTATTATTTCACAAATGGACATTCCTGAGAGGCTTTTTTGCATAATAATAGGAACATTCCTGTTTGCCTTTCCCACTTAGCAAATATGCAACAAAAAGTTCGGTAACCTCTTAAGGGCATCTTCACTTGCACATTACCTCTGTTTCATTCCTAAAATATGTACATTTAAGCACAGTTCTTGAGAGTTTCATTAAAATCCCATCCAATCTTCAGCCTGACCGCAAGGAATAGCAGAATCTAATAAGGTTCATTCTTTTATCATATTGATGGCCGTTTCTTCTCTGTCCCAGAGTTAAAATTTTTGACCCTTTTTTTTTTTTTTTTTTTTTTTTTTTTTGCTTCATCAGAAACTTTTTAAGAATAAAATGAATCTGGATCAATATTTAATACCTGATCTTTGCTACTATTCTTATCAAGATTTTCTTGTGTCTGGCTGTCACAAAACATGATTTTTTCACCTGAATCCTCACCAGGGTTGCAGTAAAAGAAATTAACTAGTGTCCCAGCTCTTACATTTATTGTCCATATGTTCACTTATTTTCTACTTGCTACAAATGACATTTTGTCTACTTTAACTACATAGAGTCTGTGCCATTTTCATAGCATAGATTAGTGTCATACAAAGTTTTGATTCAAATCTATGATAAGAATATAAAGGATTCTTTGGAAACTGAATGTGAGATATTCAAAGTAAAGTTATCATGGTAAAACGTGAGTTTGAAAAGTGGCTTACTGCAAATGTTATAAGGATACCTGTAAAACAGAATCTACTGGTAATTTACTGTTCATCCTACTGCTAAATATGCCATTTGAACTCATTTAATTGAGCTAGAGAAAAAGTTGGTAAATTGGTCTTTTAAACATCTAACTATAGCAAATGCAACTGGATAGAAGACACAAGCTGTTTTACTCTGAAATCCATCACTGTCAAGAATGCTGAAGTTAAGTTTCTGAGTAAATCATGAATTCCAGTGATGTTGGTGTTTGGATTGCTAGAAGATCTAATTGCCCTTTGCTTAGACATTGAGATGGTCTATTTCCTTCCCAAGGAAAAAAGCTTGCAAAATGTTTGATAATTCTCTCAGGTTTTCCCCACATTATCATTTATCCCACACATGGTATCTTATGACATTCTTAACAAAATCATTGCAACCTAGCTTTTTAATAAGCTAAATACATCAATTTGTTACAGTTCTGGATGTGAGGAAGCCCAAGAACATTATTACCATCATATCTGGTGTCTGGAGAGGAATAATTCATTATAGAAATCATCTTTATGATTGGGAGGACCAAAAAATCTCTCTAATCTTAATGATAAAAAATAATATTGGTGTTCACAGGCCTTGCCATCACAAGATAGTATAACACAAATGCCACACTTATCCACATTATTATACTGAGTACTAAGTCTCAATGTATGACTTTTGAAGTGAACTAACATTCAGTTCATAGCACAGGGTCTTATTAATAATGTACTTTCATATTTAATCCTATCTCTGTCTCAGTTTTCCAAAGAGCCCAACTAATGAAAAAGTATAATCAGGAACACTCCTGAAGTGTTCTAAGTGGTTCTAAGTTGCCTTTTAGAAAACCCACTAACACAACTAAATCTGTCTATATTAATCATCATCATTATCAATAAAAGAATAGGAAGTGTTTCTTCATTATCAATAAAAGAATAGGAAGTGTTTTTTGATGCATATGAAAGCCTTCAAAGTACTATGTTAAATTTCAGTATTTTCACATGTGATAAAATCATGATAGCAAGTGCTTACAGACATATCATAACAGACTACAAGCAAGGGTTTAACCTGCCTGCTTTACGAGTGGAGCTTCTGAGAGCCTGCTGTCTTACCATTGACAAGTGAGCCACTTAATTTAACTTTTTCAGTGATGGTTTTATCCCTTTCTCTCAGCCCATCGTCCATAGTTCTATCTAACTTTCTGTTCCTAACAGTACTGAAACTTTAAAAGTTCTAGGAACTCATTATCATTTCAATGAATATGCATCAGTTTATAAGTATGTAGACAATGGATGATTTGACCTCCTAGAATTTACACACATAAATTGCAATACCCTATTCTTATTCAGCTTAGATGTTTATAACAAGTATTTTTCTTATTTAAATGCTTGACAAAACATTTCTCAATTTTGAATACAGTTGAATGAAATTTACTGTAAGAGCTAAAGTAAATTCCTGAAGTTCATTTTTTCCTAATAAAAAAATTAACTTGTTAGAATAAAACATGTCACACATGTGTCTCTTAGATTTCTGAATCTCATTTTGTTTATTGCTGGGTAAATTATTGCTTGCCAAATTGTACCCTATGATGTGAATGAATCAAAAAAAAAAAGCACAAATGCATTCAAAGTACAAGAAAACCTGAAGCTTAAAATTTTCATTCAAATGACAATTTGAATCTATTGTTGACAATACAAGAAAAATGCTATTAGGAACAGTTTTTATGCATCAAAAAGAAAAGTTAATACATTTTCTCAGTTCAATGAAAGTGAAACATGGTTTGTTGAACATCCTGTCAGGCTAAATTTGAACTATAAACTTAGGACTGGTTCCCAAAGCAAAAACTTGAACTCATTGATTTATACTTGTTCCTTTCTTCCAATACTTTCTACTGAACATCTAGTGTGTGCTTAACGTGTAGGAACTTTGCTTTCAATATGTTTTTTGGTCAGGTATGGTTAAGATATACGTGTAAAAAACATACGCACAATTTAAAATTATGACCAAATCATTAAATGAAGGCTCTTGGTGAATTTTCATTTGGAATACAAATAATTGAATATTTATTTTCCAAAGCTCATTCAATATTTGAAAACAATTAAAAATATAATGGTATTTCTTTGTTAATGGAGAGAGATTTAAATATATATATATATATTATAGTAATATTAATATATCTTATTGACATCTATGAGCTAAGTCTAGTTCTTGGTCATTTGCCTGTGCATTGTCAAGAATTCCTAGGATTACAAGAAGAACATTTGATAACAACAGAAGTAAAGAAGCCTATGTCAGTACCCTTCAATATATATGTAGGTTAATAATATTAAGGTTCCATCAAATATTATTTTCCAGTTATTCATCTTCATTTGGTTCTTGGTATCGACCCCAGAACCTCATGAATGCTAAGAATATGCTTTACTGCTTATCATGGGTGCACCTAACTTCCTTAGGTTGGATTTTTCCTTCTAGTGCTTTCTGTAGGCCTGGATTTGTGGCTAGGTATTGTTTACATCTGGTTTTATCATGGACTATCTTGTTTACTCCATCTATTGTGATGGAAAGTTTTTCTAGGTATAATAGCCTGGGCTGGCATCTGTGATCTCTTAATGTCTGCATAATATCTGACCGGGACCTTCTGGCTTTCATAGTCTTCATTGAGAAGTCAGATGTTATTCTGATGGATCTGCCTTTATATGTTACTTGGCCTTTTTCCTTTTCAGCTCTTAATACTCTTTCTTTGTTCTGTATGTTTACTGGTTTGATTATTATGTTGAGAGGGTATATGTTTAGTATGGTGGTATTGTGTTCCCCAAAATATTGTGTACCCTAATAAACTTATCTGGGGTCAGAGAATAGGAAAGCCATTAGATACTTAGGATAGGCAGTGGTAGCACACGCCTTTAATCCTAGCATTCCAGAGGCAGAAATCCATCTGTTCAAGGATACAGCCAAGCATGGTGACTCATGCCTTTAATCCCAGAAAGCGAGCCTTTAATCCCAGGGAGTGATGGTAGAAAGCAGAAAGGTATATAAGGCGTTAGGACCAGAAACTAGAAGCATTTGGCCTGGTTAAGCATTTGGCTGGTTAAGCTTTCAGGCTTCTAGCAGCAGTTCAGCAGAGACCCATTCTGGATGAGGACTCAGAGGCCTCCAGTCTGAGGAAACAAGATCAGCTGAGAAGTTGGCCAGGTGAGGTTAGCTGTGACTTGTTCTGTCTCTCTGATCTTCCAGTGTTCACCCCAATAATTGGCTCAGGTTTGATTTTATTAATAAGAACTTTTAAGACTCCTGCTACAGTTTAGTGTTTTGATTATTGTGTAGAGAGGGGACTTTTTGAGGGTTTCAGTTTATTTGGTGTTCTGTAAGCTTCTTGTATCTTCATAGGCATTTCCTTCTTTAGAAGGAAGTTTTCTTCTATGGTTTTGTTGAATGTATTTTCTGTGTCTTTGAGCTGGTATTTTTCTCCTTCTCTCCCTATTAATCTTAGCCTTGGTCTTTTCATGGTGTCCCAGATTTTCTGGACATTTTGTGTTATGACTTTGTTGGCATTAATGTCTTCTTTGACCAATGAATCTATTTCCTCTATTGTATCTTCAATGTCAGGGATTCTTTCCTCATCTCTTGCATTCTGTTGATTATGCTTGCATCTGCAGTTCCTGTTTGTTTACTCAGAGTTTCCATTTCCAGCATTCCATCAGTTTGTGTCTTCTTTATTGTCTCTATTTCAGTTTTCAAGTCTTGAAATGTTTCCTTTACCTGTTTGATTGCTTTTGCTTGTTTTTCTTGATTTTCTTTAGGAGATTTATTGATTTCTCCCATTTTTTTTGTCTTTTCCTTGATTTCTTTAAGGGGATTTTTCATTTCCTCTTTAAAGACCTGTATTATCTTTATAAAGTCATTTTAAAGGTAATTTTCTTCTGCTTCTTCTACGTTGGGATATTCAGGTCTTGCTGTAGTAGATCTGCTAGGTTCTGATTGTGCCATATTGTTCTTCATGTTGTTGAATATATTCTTGTACTGGAGTTGACCCTTCTTTTCCTCCAATTGGTGGAAACGGTGTTTTTGTCTCAGGAAGCTGCTGGAGTCTCAGGGTGATGGGTGGGTTTGGGGGGAGAGTGGGACTTTTAGATTGCAGGGTCCAATGTGAGGTGGTGGTGGGAAGGACTGACTACCCACAGGAGTCTTGCCTGCTGCCCTGCAACTGGGGTGCAATGGGTGGGGTTAGGGGACATGGGTTGTCCCGCTAGACCTAGGGTCTAGAGTCTAGGTTAGGGAGGACAGTAACTCAACTCTTGGTCCAATAGGCAGCAGTCAGGCCTGCCTGCAGGAGTCTGCCTGCTGGCCTGCAACTGGGGCTGTAATGGCGGGGAGTGTGTGGGCATGGTTTGTGCACTTGGGACTAAGACCTAGAGGCTGGGGTGACAGCTAGGAGAACAGCCATTCACTTTAATGAATTACTCTTAATGAAAAGTGCTATAGATGTCTAAATGTAAGTTACAAATTTTATTAAAAATAATAAAATTCCATGTTGTTCAAATTTTACTTGTTAATTTAAAGTCCTGAAAAGAAAGTGATTATAAATCAAAATTAAACTTTAAAGGATTATATTTTATTTCTAATGCTACAAATAGCTGGAAATGAGAAAAAGAAGCACTATATTTCTAACAAAGTTAGTTGCTTTCTCATATGCTGAGAATATACTGAGACGTATACAATATAATAAAAAATTATTTATGATGGTTAATATTGATTACCATGGGTAAGGAAGCCTTAGAATATTTTTAGAATAACTCAATCCATCATTTCTACAGGTAAATGCCAAAACAAAGGCACAGTGGTAGCTCAACTTACGAGATTTAATAGAGAAACAGGACTTTATTGAGAACTGAACTTGAGGTCATTTGTGTTACGCTCTGTCAGAATATTGACTTTCATTCTACCAGGGTCCTGAATTTTTACTGAGGATGAATTCAAAATTATATTATAATCTCAAAATTAATAATAAAAAGGCAGTGGGCTAATTTTTGTGGCAGAGGACATTTGAGGAAGCTTACGGTTCGCTCTGTGGCCTATGTGCTGCTTCTTGCTTTTGTACAGATCTGCAGTGACAGAGATTAGAGAAATGAACATTGAAATAACAGTGGCATGCATGGCTTTAGACTTGTGGAGGCATAAAATGTAGATAAGCTAATTTTTCAAGTGATCAGTGACATGAAAAAGAAACTTCACATTCAATGGGAAAAGTGTGTTAAAACTCATGAAGAAACACATCAAAGGCTCTAACTGGTGAAACGCAAATATATTTGAGATGGGAAAGCTTGAAATGAGAATACCACCGCAGCAGTTTCTGCTGTAAATAGCCACCAACGAACATGTTTTTTGTGGACTAGTCTTAAAGGTACAAAGCAACCACTACAAGAATGATCTACAGGACAAGACCACAGCCTGAGCAGAGAGCAAAAATAGGCATTAACTTCTATCTAGAGGTGGTTTTGCAGTCCAGATATATAAATGTAAGGAAAGAATGGATTTTTGCCCATGTTTTAAGAATAAGAAAGCCACTGAGGCCAGGCAATGTGTGGAAAAGTTGACTGGCTTTAGGGTGGCTGAAGAGCTCATGATGAAGCAAAAAAAAAAAAAAAGTAAAGTCAAAGTTAAAGGGAATCCTAAGGATGTCGGAGATGTGAAGACCTCCTGTAGCAGTTTATGTATAATCGAATACCTTATCTTTTTTTAAAAAAAAATCTCATTTATTTCAGCAATCAGAGAAAACATCCCTTCTTGATTTCTTCTTTCTCTTTGCCTTCTTTGTCCTCATATACCTTTTCTTTCTTGTGTCTATTCATTTCTTCTTTAGTCCCAATATCATCCATTTGTGAATAATCTTTTGAGTTTTAATTTTGAAAGCAAAATTTTAAATTTGAAAAAATTAGAGAGTTGCCTAATATATCAATATTTCTGTCCAACAAAGAAAATTTCATACAGTAATACTATTATTCATTTTAGAAGACATACAAATGTATTCAGGCATTACTTGTAATGGGACGCCTGAAATATTGCATGTTTGTGCCTAACTCATTTGATGTTGGACTTAATGTGGTACTTTGAGTGATATGTTCCCTGCATAGTTGTGTGCATTTAATACTTGGTATCTTGTTGATATCCCTGTTCAGTGAAACTTAGGAGATATGGACTTACTGAAGGAAGTATTTCACTGAATCTGGGCTTTGCAAATTTAATGACTCCTTCCTGCAGGTTTGAATTTTCACTCTCTGTTTTATATTTGATATTTGAGATGAGGTTTCTCACTGTTGTCTGATCTGAGATTCCAAGATTCTCTGATATGGTGAAAACCTAAAACCCAAACAAACTTCTTCTTTTATAAGTTGAGTTGGCCATATATGCCCATATATATATTTCTAATATTTTAGTCTGTTCCTATAGAGGACAGTGACTAACATAAATTGTGATACCTTCTAGGAAAACACTATTATAAGGATAAATTTATTAAGAATCTGTAGCAGGCTTGGGAAATCACCAACACCCAAGGTTACTGAAGACTGCCCTGGTAGTATGGGGGACACTGAAAGCTCCTGGTTGGAAATATTTGAAAGGCTCGCTGCATGTAATAAGGAATTCAGTGACTGTTTATATAGACCTTTTTAAAATGATCCTGGCTAGTTGCTTCTAGCATTTCTGGATAAACTGACAAGAGAATAGAATTCATTTAGGGATAAAATCAACCAATGACTACTTTATCAGGATACAGTGCAAAGGAAAATAAATGAACTCAGTGAAACATTTAATGAGCTCCAGATGTAAGTAAATAGTCTAAAGGTTTTTAAGTGAGACCTATGTTAGGTTCCAAAGAAATCCAGGACCAATAGCTTACTGTAGTGCCTATTAGCATACATAAGAACATACTGGTCTAAATCATCACTCAGTAACTATGGCCCCTCTTAACTTTTCTCACCCCATCCACTACCCTAAATCTCTCCATCCCATGCCTTCACTCCTTTCCCTCAGCTTATCTTTCCTATATAATCCTGCCATTTTGAACATACACTCTCTTGGTTCACTTGGCTCTTTTTTCTCTTTCTTGATTCTGTCTCTCTCCTATTGCTATATAGCTCTGCCCCCTCCTCTCATGACCCAGTTCAGTTTGTTGGCCATGTATAGTCTACCATTTTCCCCCTGCTCTGAACCAGATCCCTATGGCAGGAGTCTCTCTCATATATACAACAAAACTTTAACCTCAATCATATCTTGGAGTGGTCATATCATTCATCCTGAAAGAGAAGCATGTATTATATTATTAAAGAATGGGATCCTGTAAGATGGGATATAGCTGTGTGGGAGAATCCTATGGAGATTGTGTACTTTGAACCCTCAGAGTCTGAAGGATTTATGTCTTTAGAAGTAGTGTTCTCTCCACCCCTAACAGAGAATGTATGTAAACCCCCACATCCTGAAGAAATTAATCCTTCATTGTCTGCCAAACCAGCAGTAAACTTCCATTAATAGGACACCAGGCAAGAAAATACTGATGTCCCTCCAGGCCTCTAGACCTATAGCCAGAGTTGAGGTAAGCGGACTCCTTGAGGACAGATAGAAAGTTTAGTTCATGAGGACACAGAGTATACCACTAAAGATATTAATGAGTTTGTTAATTTGTTCTAGCTGAAATAGGGTGAATACATGTGGCAATGTATTTTAAGTGCGTGAGATAATGATGGAAGGGATATAAAACTGGATTAGGCCTACTTTATTGATATGGGCAACTAAGTAGAGACACTAGGTTTAATATTGAAGCTTCAACTGTTAAATAGAGTGCTAAAAGTTTGTTTGACTGGTTTCCTGAAGCATTTGTCAAATGATGACCAAGTGAAAAGGAGCTGAAGATGCTTGATTTTCTTTGGCATATTGTTGATGAATGGATTTTAAAGATCAGGGAAATAATTGTAATTCTAGAGTGGGCATGATGTATAAAATCTTCACTAATGCTATAAGACACAAAATAGTAAGAGGGGCACCAGCACATTTGAAGAGCTTTGTTGTATTCCTATTCCGTGTGCCAGATCTTATGGTCAGAAATGCTACTGCCCAGTTTGATGAATTAAATACAATGAGTTTAATTGGGTCCCAGGATAGCAGGGGCCAGGTGGCAGCACTTAATTGCCAGAGACAAGGTAATTATAGTTATCATAATGGGCAGCATAGACAAAGCAGTGTCCGTAGTGGCTTGACCAGGAGCTCATACAGGTCAGGTGATTAATAGAATTTTGGCTGAAGTCTGGCTCACAGTTAAGTCCACTGAGTCTCAGATTTCATCTGGTTATTTCCCCAGTTTAAGAGTATATAATTGGAAATGGTATCTTTGGAAGCTGACATAATTCCTACATAGGTTCCCTGACCTGTAGAATAAGGTCTTTTATAAGTAGAAATGATAAAGAGACATCTTTAGAATTGTCTCTAAAGAAAATAGTAAACCAAAACCAGTATTGAATCCATGGAGGAACCGTAGAAGTTACTGACACCATCAAGGACTTGAAAAATGCAGAGATAGTCGTGCCTGCTACATCTCACTTTACCTATCCTATTTGGCTTTTGCCAAAGTGAGAAGGACCATGGAGAAAGTTATGTACAACGAACTTAATCAAGCAGTGACTCCTATTGCAGTTGTTGTACCAGATATGATATACATATATACTTGAGCATTTTAATGCATTTTCTGGTACATGATATGCAGCTATTGATAAGGTAAATGTGCTTTTCTCATTATTGGTCTATAAGGACCACCAGAAGAAAATTACTTTCAGTGGGCAAAGCCAGCATATACTTTCACAGTTCTTTTTCCTTCTCTCATACATTAAATGCCTACTATAGTTTTCCCTCACTCCAGTCTTCCCACTACCCACCCCCTCCCCATTTCTCCTTTCCCCCAGATCCACTGCTCCTCGACTTTCCTTCAGAAAAGATCAGGAATCCAATAGATATTAACTGAATACTTAACACAGCACAACAAGTTACAATAAAATTAAGCAAAACCCCTCTTGTCAAGGCTGGATGAGGCAACCCAGTAGGAAGAAAAGGGTCCCAAGAGCAGTCAAAAGAGTCAGAGACAACCCTCACTCCCACTATTAGGTGTTTTACAAGAAAAACAAGCTATACAACCATAATGTATATGTAGAAGACCTAGTTCAGACTCATACAGGCTCCATGTTTGCCCCTTCAGTCTCTGTGATTCCCTATGAATCCTGCTTGGTTGATTCTGTGGGCTATGTTCCTTTGTTTTTGACCCCTCTGGCTCATACAATCCTTCCACTCCCACTTCCATGGGGTTCCCTGACTCTGCCTAATGTTTGGCTGTGTTTTGCTGCATCTGCCCCCATCACTGGATAGAAGAAGCCCCTTTGATAACAATTGGCCTAGGCTCTATTCTATTAATATATCACAATATCATTTGGAAACATTTCATTGACTTTTTTGCCAGTTATATTTGTTCTATTCTAGATTTCTGGGCTATCCAGGCTCTGGTTCCTGGCCATCCAGGCCCTGTCAACATGGGCTCTCTCTTGTAGCATGGGCCTCAAAGTTGAACCATGCCATGAAAAAGACACATTTACAATATTAACTCAAGGAGATGCTAACTATATAGCCCTGTGTCATAACTTATTTTAAGGGACCTCGATAGTTTGTCTCTCTTCCACAAAATATCTGACAGGTCCATTACATTGATGACATTATGGTGGTTGGAAATGGGCAGATGTATGCTTGCTTGATAGGTTACCTACTCATGAGGTGTAACCAATGGATTGGTTCAATGGTCAGGATTTGGAAATTAGTGAGAACGATATTTAGAGAATTATGTGGATAGATCTCCCTGATGAATGATACTTATTCTGTCCCATGAAAACACACATCAGAAAATTAGTTAAGCAGAGGAGTAGTTCAATAATAATCAAGTACAAAGGATGACCTGCTCTGTGGACATCAGCCTCTTGTCCCAGCTATTTTTGTCATTGTTCAATAGTCCCATGAACAAAGTGACAGAGGTGGAGGTAATACATGGGCTTGACAACAATGGATTCCACTCACCAAGGCTAATCTAGCTACATATGATGCTGTGGGCCAGACCTACCAACAACAGAGACCAACACTGAGCCCTAGATATGGCACCATTTCCCAGGGAGACTAGCCAGCAACCTGGTGGCACATTGATTATGTTGGACCACTTCCTTATTGGAAAAGACAATGATTTGTCCTTATTGGAAAAGATATTTATTCTGGTTATGGATTTTCATTTCCAGGGTGCAATGCTTCTTCCAAATGTACCATCTGTGAACTTTTAAAATGTCTTATCCACCATTATGGTATTCCACACAGCATGGCTTCTGACCTAGGAACTCACTTCACATCCAGAGAAGTGCAACAGTTGGCCAATGCTCTTTTGATGTTCCTCATCATCCTACAGCAGCTGGCTGGGAAGAATGACAGAATGGCCTTTTGAAGACATAGTTACAGAAAGGATTACTGTTCATGGATGGGTCAGGGTTCTCCAGAAGCTAGTTATGCTTTGAATCAGAGTTCAGTATGTGGTATAATTTCAAAAACAGCCAATACTCACAGTTTCAATAATCAAGGAGTAGGAAAGGGAAAGGTTCCCTTCACTATTAACCCTAGTGACCCACTAGCATAATGTTTACTTCCTGTTCCCTTGACCATAGTTCTGCTGGCCTATAAGTTTTGGCTCCAAATTAGGGAATACTCATGACAGGAGACACAACAAACATTCCACCAAACTGGAAGCTCCTACTTCCCTATGTCCACTTTGAGCTTCTGATGCCCTTAATCCAGCAGGCTAAGGAATGAAAAACAGTGTTAGGAGGGATGGTTGATCCAGATAATGAAGTGATTGCTTCTCTCCAATGAAATCAAGCAAAACTATGTCTGGATTGCAAGAGGTCCTTAGTGCATCTCTTGGTGTTACAATATCCTGTGATTAAATCAATGGAAAATTACTACAACCAAAAACAGGCAGTTGGCAAAGACAGACTCCAAGGAAGAAAAGTCACCCCAGGAAAAGAACTACGACTTTTAATGTACTTGATAAAGCTGAGAGAAAGAAATACAGAATGGGTAGCAGAGGAAGACAGTTATAAACACCAAATAAGACTATGAGACCTGTTGCAAAAAAAAGAGGGTTATAGTTGAAAAACAGTATTTCTGCTTTATTCTGTTAAGAATGTCACCATACAGTTATTAGTGTTTTCTTTCCCTGATTTTGTTATCATGTAAATATCAACATAAGTTGAGATAATATCATAGGTTATTATATTCAAGTTTTGATAATTTAAAAGACTGCCCCTCAAGGGACATTTCCACTCATTCTAAATTCTATAATGCATTTTAGTTGTAAATGAGATATTTATGTTAGGCGTAATTATGATCTGCTTTGTTTCCAGTTAGAAATTAGGCATTATGTAAGTTGGTGTGTGTGTGTGTGTGTGTGTGTGTGTGTGTGTGTGTGTGTACGTTTGTGTGTCAAGTTGTCAAGGGGATTTGTGATGGCTATTCTTTGTTGTCATCTTGACTATATCTAAATTAACTAAAGCCAAAGTGCTGGGGTACAACTGTGACGTAATTTTTTTGATTGAACTTTTTGAGGTAGGACAACAAACTCTAAATATGAACTTTTAAAGTAGGAAGATGCACTTTATATCTGGACCCCACATCTTCTGGTGGTAGTATATAAAAAAGGGCATGGAGAAGTATGTGTTTGATTTTTGTTGGCTTGCCTTGCCTTCACTCTCACTGGCAAGTTCATACCTTCACTGATATTAGAACCTACATTTTCCATAATCTGGCATATTCTGAAGACCATCTGACATATATAGCCTCAAGGATTAAAGAACTACTGGATCCTTGGACTTCCCATAAGTAGACAGCCACTGTTGGATTAACTGCACTACAGCTTGTAAGACACTCTAATAAATGATACATATACATACATACACATATATATGCTTGTATATATATATATACATATATATATACATATACATATATATTCATTCAGTCAATTCCTCTAGAGAACCCTGACTTATACATTAATCTAACAAGTACATAAGTACATTTGTGGAAAAATATTTGTAATTTTATTTTTCTCAATTTTAAATTTTGCATTGAATTAGCAAAATAATACATATTATTGTGGCAAAACATATCTTTTAAAAAATGCATATCTATATCTTACTATTATAATATTAATTACTTGATTAAGTCTATTTTAATGTCCTCTAGAACTGTGTTCAAAATCAAATTTTTTTTGAGAAACCAAACAGTATAGAATAAAGACATTTTAAAGTGTGACAGTAGTAGTTTCACATCATAAGTTAGCCAATATTAGTCTATAACTCTAGTGAGAATATTAAAATTTTTATAATATGTCTGTGAAATACAAAGAACATGGGTATGTGTTTTATTACTCTGGCCCACATTTACTAGTTAGACCTGTATATACGACACATAAGTACAGGCATGGACATATCTCAAGCCTAAGATTCTAAGCCTCAAAGACTCTTACCACAACATTTCATTATCTTTGTTACTGACATCTAACGTATACTACTATAAATACTTAAGAAAATTATTTTAATCTGTCTCTAAAATTTCTATTTACATTATGTCTCCATGCCTGGAATTTCTCTGTGTTTGTATGTGTCTCTCCTTCATACTTGCCTGCCCTCCCCCAATATGTTTTCCCCTTCCTTCTCTATGTTTCTCTGTCTCCTTCACTCTGATTATAAAAATGCAGTAAGAATTACACAGGATGTCACATGTTTGTCTAGAAGGAACAGAATTCAGTCTCAGATGTAAAGTAGGTGATCTGTTAACATGTGCACTAGATCATTAGAGATGATGGTTTAATAAGATCATCAGGAGCAGGGTACAACTCTAATCCTAAGGTTTGATTAAGCACAAGAATTATCAGATTCTAAGATGAGACCCAAATTTTAATCAAAATTTGTGGGGTCAAGTGTATCACAGAAAAGTATATATAACTTCCTACTGAAATTTAAGGCTGAGTTTAGAGTGCTTTATGTATGCACTTAATCAGTATCCATCACAGAGGAGATAGACATGGGGTTTTGGGAATGGGAGATTCACATAAAATAACAGAAACAGGAGCATGAAATCCTTTAATACACTTTCCCTACACAATCTATATTTTGAGTATGTGTCCAGTGAATAACAAAATTATTCGGGTTTGGAACTTAAATACCCCTCGTCCATGATCCAATTACATTTATTAAAAAATAAAGCACAAAACATAACAGAATTCAGAAAGAGATGAATTTATTCAAATTAAACAAAAATGAATATGAAATTGTTTAATAAGGGAAATTTAAAAAATATAGCAAACTAAGTGTAAATGCTATGACTATCAAAATGAGGAAGGAATTTGTAAACAAATGCTGTTGCTTTTTCTCTTCACCTTCCAGTCCATGGAAAACATTGATGAAACAGGCAAGTATTTGACAAAAGACTTTTGAAAGATGAACAAAACAAAACAGAATAACAGCATGAAAACTGTAGTCTTTAATGAGCACATACTAACCAAATCTGAAGCTACATTCCACTCCGATCACATGTTAGCATATCCTCCTTGAAGATATCATCAGTTCTTCAGATAAAACATTTTAATTTTGCTTCTCCAGATTACTGCACAGAGAATCAGGAAAAAACAAACACAAAAACTAAAACAAACAAACCATTTAGCCAGCTACTTGTAATTTAAACTTCTATTTGGTTATCATTGGGCCACGACTTGGACAAGTCTAAAGTTTAAATATACTTGACAACAGGGGAGTGAAAAAAATCACAAGGTTAACTTTAAAGTAATCTTTTTTTCTATTGAATATTTTCAGGAGCAACTTACAAACACTTTTTAAAAAATTTTCTTTCATTAAATCTATCATGTGTGTTCCCAGTCACAGAACTGATGTGTCTTTGGCTTTTCATGATTTGGATGCCCAAAGTCAACACTGCTATGATAATATTAATATAAATATTCCCAAAAATAACAACTGACACTGTTCAATTGCATCACATTCTGAATATTGTAATGGTATCTGCTGTCCCACTGCACTCTGGCTAGGAAGTGAGTCATCCCTTTGTCCTGTATGTGTATAATACATACTTTATCTTCCTGTCAACTCTCTCAGTTACTAGCCTGAGTGTCATGTGATTGTAATGCTGCAGTTGAGCAAACCCTCCTTTATTTAATATTGGCCCAAAGGCTGAAGAAAGAAAGTGAGATCATTTTCCAAAAACTCTGTGTTTAACTCAAAACCGTCTATGATCTGATTCCTCAATAAGCTTACAAACTTTTAGAAAATCAGAGTATCCTACTATGGACTGATAGTTCCAATTCAAGGCTGTATGTGTTAGAATTTCTTAAAATATGGACCAGAAAAGAAACTCCCTCCCAAGTTGAACAACCTGAGTTCAATCCTAGGGATCCATATAGTAGAAGGGAAACATTTCCTACAAGTTGTTCTCTGACCTCCCTTTGCACACAATCACACACACACACACACACACACACACACACACACACACACACACAC
>CABHPR010155840.1:34936-45477 GCA_902168415.1 Peromyscus melanophrys
GAGAGAGAGAGAGAGAGAGAGAGAGAGAGAGAGAGAGAGAGAGAGAGAGAGAGAGAGAGAGAGAGAGAGAGAATGCCAACAGGACTAACACAGAGAAAATAGTACACTAATATATTTGCTTCCTCATAGATTCAGAATTTATGGTTGAAAAAGTTACTATAATTATGGTTTGAGGTCTAATGAGATATATCTACACCACTCCAATGAAGCTCTTGTGAGAATTTCAATAAGTTTCTTTGCCATCCTTCTTGGAGCTGAAGGAGCCTCACATGAAAAGCAAGAAATACAGCAAAATCTTAATTCAGTTTTCAAGCATGAGACGATGAATGAGATTTATGATTTTTATATACACACTTGTTTATATCTATGAGTACACAAGCTACATTTTTCAACAAATAATTTGAAATGTCCTTTCTCCTGCATGCATTATTTTTACTTTGTAGTTTCAATTGACATGGGGAAATGTGCATGGAACTGCAGGCACCTCACGTGTAATCTGGTAATTATAACACCTTCACGCAGAATCCAAAATAAATTATACAAAGCAATTTCCACAATAATTGGAAAAATGCTCATGCATATTTATTGCTCTTGCATTCTGCAAAGATTATTCTTTTAACTTTCCCCCCATTTCTTGGAAACAGTAAAATGTGAAGAATAACAAGAGAAAACCATGTGCACTGCAGCATGTAGTAATGATACAAACCTTCTCCTTTCTCCTCACACATCATTTGCAATCTATTTCCCAAGAAGCGATGAACTGACACAGAATATTCCAGTACATTTTACACATTGAAATACTGGCATATTTGGTACTCGACTGTGTCAAGTTATCATGAGCATCCAGATTTTTAAATACCTCATTGACAGACGATTTTCCGAACATCTCCACTTGCAGAAATTGTATTAGTTTAATGGGACAAAGGTAGTTGATGGGGCAGATTTTTGATTTGTAGAAATTACCTGGTTTATTTTAAGAAAGTATATTGTCTAATTTTTTAGTTTCAAAGCTGTATAATGATAAGTGATGAGGATGATACGAAAAGGTTAAGATGAACGTTCAACTGGGTGAACCAAAGCATGCAGACCCTTACCACCAAGCCTCATTTCTGAGTTCAGTCTCAGAGTCTGACACGGTATAAGCAAAGAAAGGACTCTAGTAAGTTGCCCTTTGCCTTTTACATCTGTGGTGTGGCATATACACAATTTTGTCCCCTGATCTAGGAAACAAATGCAGTTTAAAATTAATATAAAGAAAAAGTGAGACTTACTATCAGGTTATTGAATTCTTTTTAAAAAATTCCTGTCTACTTGAGAAATCAAAGCCATATAAATATACATACATATATAATTCATGTTTAAATTAAATTATGAAATTTAATTTTGAAATAAATTATAAATATTTTCATAGGATGGTATGTTATTAAATATTCCATTAATTCAGCAAGGCAGCTAACACGCTTTCTGGTAACAACTGCCTGTCTATTCAGGATAATTGTTTGCTCCTCTATGTCTAAAACTGTGTCTTAATGCCAGGTAAACAAAACTACTGAGTTCTGCATACATAGAGAATACTTTTTCATAACTCATGCTTCAATTCATACTGATGTCTCCAGATGTTAATACACATTTTTAACCCATCTCCCAATATCTAGCAAACATTTTGAGTAATGCATTTCTTTTTGTTATGCTCAAATTCTCTGTACTTAAATTTGTCAATTCATGTAAAACTGTAACAATAATCTTTATGTGAGTGTCTGAGAGATCTTTGAAGGCATGGATATTTTTCACAAATGTCTGGGATTCTAAATACTCCAGTTTATGTATAATAGCCAAAAATTGGATCTTCACTTTTTGACTACATGTCTTCTATCTAGAAAGTAACCTCTACTGTTCACTGATACCAACTAGAAGAGATGAAAGGGAGGCTTGTTATTACAGCTGACATGAATTATGACTGAAAACCTTCCTTCTCAAGGACTCTTTCCTCTTAACAAGATCTGTAGGTAAAGTTAACTTAGGCACATCCTGAGTTTGCTCTCTGACATTGAAAATGTTACTCAATGACCCTTGTCTCGAGACACCAGAGAAAACACCCTAGCTATTGCCCTCACAGTTAATTGGTGACTCCATTATGATTTGAAAGTTTGAGTCATACATATTGATGAATATTACCAGCAAAGCTTACTATTTCATGTTTATAATTACACATTATTGATGGAGCAAAAAGATTTCATACATAGTAATGACTAAAGTAGGTAGAATCAAAGCTTTCTAAAATTAGACCAAAACTTGCTAGAGGCTTGTTTTATGTTTAAAGAATTCATCAATATCTTCTGGCAGTGTGTCTGTTAAATGTGACTGATTCATGTGTCATTTTTAATTCAAAATCAACAGTGTCAGTCTTGACTATTGCAGCAATTTCTCAATTGGCACATATGAGAAAATGAATACACCTTTAGAACACACCTCATGTAGTACACAGCAGCGAAGAAAGGATGGAGTGAACAAATACCTTCCCTTTCACTACCTGATTGAAAGATTACCCATGGGAACTACTAGTTTAGCCATATTTGGAAATTACTATTCAAGTTGCCTGTAATATAAAAAAGCCTCACTAGAAATAAAGTATAGTAAAATGTACAACTCGCTTTCTATCGCACAATTATTTGAGAATTTGTTCCAAATTGTTTAGTGATTGGTAATATATTATAAGTACACAATTGCTTTGTAAAATTCATGGAGGTCAGCATTTTTGTCTGGCTAAGTGAATTATGGGTCTTCAATTCCTAGGTGAATTACTTGCACAAAATATAGACTACTTTTAAGACTATCCCACAACTTAATATTTATAAATTTAAAATATGGAAAATCCCTGCTAGCTTCTCCTTTTGTAGCATGTAGAGTACCTTCCCACACAAAAGACACTAGAAGACAGAGGTTCAAGTTCTATGTTGGCACCAGCTTGACTTCTCCAAATTCAATGAGTTGTATGGATGTAGTCCTTGGCAATGGGGCCCCACCGTCTGTTTGCAAAGACTAACCCCTTGTATGAGCAACAGCGTGGGTTGTTTGGGAATTTGCATTACCCACCTCCCCAGAAAACAACTCAATTAAATGCAACCAAGTCCCAAACATCTCTTGTTTAGTAACAAGAGATGGCCAGTTGAACTCAGTAACCCCCGTTATTAGAAGACCTCATTAGGATCACCTTCATGTATTTTAGGAAGTTTCCACTGCGCTAAGGTTCTATATCATCCCTCAAATGACTCCAAGTCCAGCTGTTTCTCCCCACATTCTCTCCCTCTACCCTTCCCAGCTCCACTTGACTCTCCTATTCCTGTCCCTACCCACCCCCAGTACAGTACACCCATAAAATCTTTATTTCTCCCTCCCAGGAGATCTAACACCAAAGGAGCCATCAAACTTTTGACCTACACTCTTTTTTGGCTCACAAGACATACCATAGCAATAGTGGCTCAGAACTTGTGCAAACAGCCAAGCAATGACTGGTTTGACTTAAGGCCCACTCCACATGAGATATAACCCATACCCAACACAGCTTGGCTGATGATTAACAAGAGACTAGATATCCCAGAAGCCTAAGGTAAGGAGATATATATATATATATATGTCAGGAGCCATTGTCATGAGCTATTGTAGGCCATGACGCAATTATAGCTTATAGCAATTGATAACTCAGATGTCATCCCACCAGAGGAATTATTCTCTGATGTGACACCCCATCAGCAAGGCTTACAGAACACTGATCCTGAAAACTGTTGCCTTCATCTGTAATTTCACTTGTGCAATAACAGCTATGATATTTCTCCATTACCATGCATTTTCATGTAATGTGTACATGTAATCTCATAATTACACCTCAGTCTTATAGGCACACATATTTGTGGATGACTAAGAGGATTAACTCTCATTTAGCTGTATAATTTTGACATATAGAAAATATACTAGAATGTGCTTCATAACTAGATCTATTGTCCCATGAAGACTGTAGACACTTAAAAACCTGCTTTGTTCCTTTTGCTCAGACTTACACAAGAAAATAATAATTTCTCCTCAGTCTAAGACTAACTGCACACATTTAGCTAATTTTTACCTCAGAGTATATTCAATCTAGACTAAAGGCCTTTGTAAATATATCATGAGTTTAAAACTTTACAATTTGCACAAGGTCAGAGTTGCAGGTGTCTAACCAAGGTTATCTACACAAAGCACCCTAAGAAAAGCATGCCAGTTCTTCATTAGTCAAATCTGCTGATAAAGAGCTATGTTTCAACGTTTGTCACACTGGACACTGTGTCCCCTCCTCCCTCTGGTCAGTCTTACTCTTGAAACCTTGAAACCTGATGTTGCCATGGTAAATGGCTCGGCTCCTAATCACTTACCCTAGGAATGTGCTTTTGACCAATGAGAAGTAACTCATGCAATTTTTTTATTACTCCAAGCCTCCTGTAAAAATAGAAATTCTGGGCTAGATGAGGAGAAGCAGGAGGGTTATAACAGAGGATTAGACCTAAGAAATTATAGGCAATTAGGACAAGAGAATTAGAAGAAAAGTAGAACAATAAAGAAACATGTCTGGAACAGCACACATGTGAGCTTTTACAGTAAACCCTCAGATTAGAGATATCATAAATTCCCTTTGCTTCACTGTAGCATCTGACCTGAACCCTGGAGGGTTTCCTAGGAGCTAGACATCAAGGCCCCTGATTTTATATATATATATATATATATATATATATATATATATATATTGCTAGTGATATTCTGCTATACGTGTAGATTAGTGATTTATTCAGTCATCATCAGAGACGCTTCTTCTGGCAGCAGATGGGAACAGAAACAGAGACCTACAGCCAGATATTATATTATCTAAATGGGATATTTACATCAAATTTCTCCTCTCAGAGCTCAGGGAACCCCATTGAGCAGGAGGCAGAAAAAAAATGTAAAACACAAAGGGGATGGAAGACACCAGGATAACAAGTCTCTGAATCAACTAAACAAAACACATATGAATTCACAGAGACTGAAGCAGCAAGCACAGGGCCTACAAAGGTCTGCACCAGATCCTCTGCCTTCAGTTTATTATTTTTATGGGACTACTGAGCATGAGAACAAGTTGGCCTCTGATTCTTGTGCCTGCTTTCAGGACTGTTTTCCTTCTGGTGGGGGAATGTCTTTCTGTATGCTGTGAAAATATGTTGCTCTGATTCGTTGATAAATAAAATGCTGATAGGCCAGTAGCCAGGCAGGAAGTATAGGTGGGATAAGCAGACCAGGAGAATTCTGGGAAGAGGAAGGCTGAGTCGGGAGATGCCAGCCTGCTGTCTAGGAAGCAGCATGTAATTACACACAGGTAAAGCCACGGAACACATAGCGACATATAGATTTACAGAAATGGGCTAAGTTTAAGTGTAAGAGCTAGTCAGTAGTAACCCTGAGCTAATGGCTGAGAACTTTTAATTAATATAAGCCTCTGTGTGTTTACTTGGGGGACAGGAGTGGGAAAGAGACACAGGAAAACTTTCAGCGACATCCTTCTGTTGGGTTGCCTTGTCCAGCCTTTGTACGATGGTCTCTGCTTTTGCTTATTGTATTATACTTTGCCGTGTTTGCTTATCTCTTAGAAGCCAGTTCTTTTCTAATGAGAGACAGAAAGAGAGGGGATCCAAAAAGGAGTGAAGGTGGGAGAAACTTGGAGAAGTAGGGAGATGCAAAACTCGAATCAGGATATATTGTATAAGAAAAGAATCTATTTTCAATAAAAGGACAAAATAAAAGAAAAAATAGATCCCTGCACATAGTTATTAGCACATAGTGAAGAATAAAATAATTTCTAAATCAATGTTAGTTAAACTTGTCTGCATCTTTTTTTGTGTTCAAACCATATACAGATATACAGGGTATTAAAGTATATGATAATCTCCATTAACTGAAATGTATTGCATAGACTAAGTAGGAGTATCTAACCCAAACCCTGTATAGTCCATGTGAAACAACAGAATGAACTCAGATGTAGATCTAATTAAATGCCCAAACTCTAATTATAAAAAAAGGGAAGAGAAATCTCAGAGAGAGTAACACTACTTATTTAAATGTCCATCTGTTGAAAACAGCTTACATTCCTCTCCTTAGAGTGTGTTAACATTAGTTTCAATTGTCAACTTGGCACACTTATGAAGAGGGAACTTCAACTAGGGGACTGGCCTGAGTCAGATTAGCCTGTGGCCATGTCTGTGAGATATTTTCTTAATTACTAATTGATGACCAAGCAATTAGCCCACCATGGTTGGTGTCAACCCTAAGCAAGTGGTCTAATAGTTGAACCAGAGGAAATGAGCCAGTAAGCAACAGCCCTCCATGGTCTCTGCTTCATTTATTGTCTCTACCTTTCTACCTTGAGTTCCTTCCCTGAATTCTTTCAGTGATAAACTGTTACCTGGAAATGCAAGATCAATAAATCCTTTCTAATTCAAGTTGCTTTTGCACAGATTTCTGTCACTGCAACAGAAAGGGAACAAGAAGATATGTAAAAAAGAGAAAAGCTACACCCATTCATTGTTTTGTATAAACTACTGAAAGCTAGTATGCTAGCTATTTCCGATATCAAAAATTTCCCAGAAATCTTTACAAAATCATTGGAATTACAGTTCGTTGTATACCAGGGATCTCAAAGCAAACTTTATTAAATCCCACAGGAAAGCAAGTGCATAGGTTATTTTATATTATTTATAACAAAGTCAATATGTTCATTAAAGAATGTCAGGTTGAACAGCCTACTAAAACAGTGTTATCAACTGACAAGCAAATGTTGGAACGTGTGAAACCTTAGAAGACATTTTACATTTTAGCCATAGCAAAGACTAGTATGATGTTTCTAACTAAGCTCCTGATTGGAAAAAGAATAACATGATGAATTTTCTTTATTTTCTGCATTTAGCCCATAATACAGTTCTGTTGCCAGGCCTCCAAACTCCTTGAATGGGATAATTTCTTGTTATGCATTTATTTTCTGCCTTTTGTTATCTTGAGAACTGTTAAGATCATTGGTCAAATATGGACTAGAAAATTCTTTAAGTTTTGGCTACTGTTTATTTTTCATTACCCGACTGCAAATTTTGAGTTTTAATGAAGAGGGTTTCATCCCCTTGTCTTAGTTAGGGTTAGGTTACTATTGCTATGATGAATCACCATGGCCAAAAGCAGCTTGGGAAGGAAAGGGTTTATTTTACTCACAGTTTATATAATAGTTCATCATCAAAAGCAGTGTGGCCAGGAACTCAAGCAAGGACAGGAACTTGGAGGCAGGAGCTGATGCAGAGGCCATGGAGGGGAGCTGCTTACTGATTTGCTCTGTATCACTTGCTCAGCCTGCTTTCTTATAGAACCCAGGACCACAGCCCATGAAGATCCTACCAATAATGGACGGGGCATTCCCTCATCAATCATGAATTAAGACAATGCCCCTACAGGCTTGCCTGTAGCAAATGTTGTGGAAGCATTTTCTCCATTGAGGCTCCATCCTCTGAGATGACTCTAGATGTGTCAAACTGACATAAAACTAGTCAACACAGCCATTTATCAGGAGTGCAGCATCATACTGTGACATATTATTAATAATAAATATGTGCACCATATAGTGGAAGGACTGTCAGGGTTTTTTGTATAAAATATCACTAAACAAGTTTAGATTTGAGAAAAGGATAATTAAGTTTACTTCTCTACAGTAATATGGAATAATTTACTTGCACATTGTATTCATTTTTATAATTAGTATGAATTTATAAAAAATTATTTGCAGCTCTGTAAATATCTTGTTTTTTCTTTAATTGATTTGTACCACAATTTTATCTTCCATGGATGGGTTTGCTGCAGTATTTCTTGGCATATTATAATTGCTATTTTTAATTCATTCTTTTTAGAATTTTTAATTGAAACATGGTGGCAATTTTCTTTCTTTTCATAATTTTTAAAATTTATAGCATATTATCTTATTTTAAATTTTGACCAAACATATAGTGTTTTATGTGTATATTAACTCATATTACTTTGTTTTAATCATTTCTGTTCCTTTGAATCTTCTCCATGTCCTTTGACATGCTACCATTTTAATTAATTTTTTTATGCACTTACATACTACAGTGGTATAGAATACTCAAGGTTCATATTTTGGTTTTCTTACCTCTTTTCTGGAATCAGACATCATTTTCTTTTATGGAATAATGTACTAGAAATCAAGGTCTTTTACTAGAAGTGTATATCCCTTCCAGAATATAATAAGTTCACTCTTCTTCCAAGATCCAGAGCTCTAAAGCATACATATAATATCATGTGTGTGTATATATTATTGCATATATAAAATAGTATATATATATAATAGTAAGCACACATGCATATACTTGATAGATTTAATATGCTGAATGCCATTATAATGCTTATATTATTCATATATTGTATGTATATGCAAAATAATTCAGTGTGTATGGATATGCATTAAATTTAACTTCCCAAGAGCTGGGCTAGTTGGAAGGATCTTGAATAATTAGGGGAATGCTTTGAAAGACATTATAGGAATCCAGTCTTTCATCCTGGTTTCTGATATGAGAAATTTTGCTTGTTATATGCGTATTGCCATTCCTATGCAATTCCCTCCCTAAGCGGTGTGGTGTGTCCATCAAACCACTGAACAGTAGCCTTTATGATACTGAGATCAGGACAGCATATCTCATTATTAGTAAGTTGTCTCAAGTATTTCATTATATGAACATGAAGCTAACACAGGTACTTAGCCAAAACACTGCTTTATAGTCACTTGGTTCTCTGTCTCCCCCTACACACTTCTTGGGTAAGGTTATTGTCTTAGGGTTTCTACTACTGAGATGAAACACCATGACTAAAAGGCAAGTTGGAGAGGAAAAGGTTTATTAGGCTTACACTGCAGCATTGCTGTTCACCACTGAAGGAAGCCAGGACAGGATCTCAAAGAGGAAAGGATCCTGGAGGCAGGAGCTGATGCAGAGACCATGGAGGGGTACTGCTTACTGGCTTGCTTCCCATGGCTTGCTCAGCCCATCTTCTTATAGAACCCAGGACCAGCATCCCAGGGATGGCACCACCCACCATGGGCTGGATCCCCACCCACTGATCACTAAATGAGAAAATGCCTTGCAGCTGGATCTCAAGGAGGCATTTCTTCAACTGAGGCTCCTTCCTCTGATGGCTCTAGCATGTGTCAAGTTGACACACAAAACCACTCAGTATGATTATCTATTATACCTACAGTCTAGTTAGATTCATTCGTTATGGCTTGCATTCCATGCTTTTTTATTTCATATTTCCATTAATTAAAAAAAAAAGACTTTGAATAATTTAGATCTGGTTGTAAGGTACACTTTGACTGAGATATGTATTCATCAGGAAAGACATGCATAGATGCTATTTGTGCCATACAAAACCAAAACTGCTCATCAAATCAAAAATTCCCACAATTTATTTATAGTTCCTTCAATCACATTTCTTTGAGTGCTAAACACATTCTAATACATTTTCATTCAACTGTTTTTGACATTTCTAGAAATTCCTATAAATACACCATTGAATTTACAACCTTCCTGGTGTGGATGTCTGAGTCGCAGAAGCTGAGTCCATGGTTAAATCCTCTGTTCTATTAGCTTAAAGAAAGAACCCAAATAAATGCATAATGGGTGTGGAAGCCTGTCTGTCATTTTCCTGCTCCGAAGGTAGACGCTAGTGATCCCAGAAGTAAGCTGGTGACCTTGAATAGTTCTATCAACCATCCATGATTTCAACTGAGAAACTCCGTCTCTGGGAATAGAGAGTGGGAATGAAGAAGAGTTCTGACCTCAAAATCAGGCATAAGTTCACGTGCAAACATATATGGAGTACCTACCTGCATCATGAGCTCACACACACTTGAACATGCATTCACACATGCACAAACACCACACAATAAACATAAAAAATAAGAAAATAAAATTCCTGTCTTTTATGGATCAATAATTTATACTATTTATTCCTTAGCTATACTTTTATACTTTTTTATATTTTTATCTATTTTTTTTTTTTGGTTTATGAGAGTTTCTCTGTGTAGCCTTGGCTATCCTGGAACTCACTCTGTAGACCAGACTGACCTTGAACTCACAGAGATCTGCCTGTCTCTGCTTCCCAAGGAACGGGATTAAAGGTGTGTGCCACACTACCTGGCTATACTTCACTTTTAAAATCATATTTATCCAGCTTATTTTAATTCCTGGCTTATGGAGAACATTGTTACTGAATGTCATATGATTTCTGTGCATTTGCTCAGATATCTAATCATAGGACTTAAAAATAGATTTATAATATGATGAATTATACTAGTTGATTCAGACAGCTAACTAACTTACATTCTTAGAGTTGATCATCTTTCCTTTTCTTTTTCTTTCTTTCTTTCTTTCTTTCTTTCTTTCTTTCTTTCTTTCTTTCTTTCTTTCTTTTTTTCTTTCTTTCTTTCCTTC
>CABHPR010155840.1:45577-75656 GCA_902168415.1 Peromyscus melanophrys
TTTCTTTCTTTCTTTCTTTCTTTCTTTCTTTCTTTCTTTCTTTCTTTCTTTTTTTACTGCTAAATGGAAGAACCTCATTTCACTTTTTTTAACATAATTTCTTTGTGAATTTCATATCACACATCCCAATTTCACTCAACTCTCAGTCTCTCCATACCCTCCCTTCACTCTTGCAGCTCCTTCCCCAAAGGAAAATAAAAAATATTAAAACTAAAGAAAAATAGACAGACAGACAAAATCCACTTTGCTCCTCTCTCCTGCCTCTCCAGCACCTCTTCCTTTGTCTTAGTAACATTGGGAGCCAAGGTGTGTCATGTAGTATATACCCTTTTGTGCTTTACTTTTAGCTTTATTTGCAAATCTTCATTGCAATGGGCTGTTGGTCTGATTCAAGGCCTCTGTCTTCTGGTATACTATCATGACTGTACGCTCTCCGAAACTCCTCTAGGATATCATGAGGCCATTGGAGTCACGGATATCTTATAGGTATTTTTCCTCAGCACCAGTCTCATTATGTGCTCCAGCAGGTCATAGACAGGTTAGATGCTAGAGTGTACCAACCTAAGGCCCTGGATGTATGCCTGGGTGGTACTTTAGTTGGTTAGACCTGGCCACTGGGGATGCCCCCCTCAAGTACTGGGCATGACCTGCTCTTTTATGTCCATACCATCAGGGTTAACTCTCACAAGCCATGGTGAGGGGTGGGGCCATCTCTCCAGAGTGCATGGCTGGGTTTGCGGTGGGCAGCTCTCCTGTGCCAGGGTCATTGAGGCAAGCTCTCCAGGATAGTTCACTTTTCTGATATTTAGTTAAGGGTTATTTTATTTATGCCAATTACAGACATTTATTTGAAGAGGTTTTTTTTTATGATGCCTTTGTCTAATTTTAATACAAGGGAAATGATAGCCTTGCTGAATGAGTTATAGAACATTCTCTGCTTTTTAAAGGACCTAATGTGTAATTTGTGTTATTTCTTCTTTTAATTTCTTCTCTCTGGTACAATTGCCAGTGAGACCATATGGGCATATAGGCTTTTAAGAAGATTTTAAGCTCCTTTAGTAGATGCAAGGCTGTTCAGTCTGTCTATTGCTTCTTGAATGCATTTTTGTGCTTTGTGTCTTTGAGGAAATTTGTTCATCTAAGTTAAATTTTCAAATATATGGGCTTAGAGTTGCTAATAGAAATTGCTTGGCACTATTTTTATGTCCGTAGTTAGTGTGTTATGACATTCTTGATATCTTTTCAATGGCAGTGTGTTTGTGTTCTGCTGAGGTCATTGCTAAAAAATAATGTAGTGGGTGGACATTCCAGCTTTGATCTGGAAGTTCCAACCCCCCATTGAGGCTTCAGTAACTGTCACGCCTACAAGGCGGGGCCGAGAGAGGACCCTGAAGACCTGAGATCCAGATGCACTGGCTCTCTTGGTTCCTGGACCCTGGACTCTGGAGGTAGACCAAGCAGAGTTCTCCAGAGAATACCACCAGACTGCGTGTGCTACACCCTTCTCAGACCCTGTTACCTATTCCTTCACTTGTAAGTTACCCCACAAAATAAACTTCCCTTTTAACTACATGGAGTGGCCTTAATAATTTCACCAATAAACTAATGTAGAAGTGTTTAAAAAAAAAGAACTTCTCACATGGTAAATACTTTGGTATATTAGAGCTGAGTCTCTGATTGGAATCTATGAGACTATAATAAAAGTACCACAAACTGAATTCTCATTTGATTATCCACTTGGGCAAGAATCCCCTCTTACCTTTACATAAGATATTGGTAGAATATATTGTCCTGGGTTTGTGTCTCTGAATCTCTGAAATCCTTACAGGCATGCAGCTGATGCAGCAACTGCAACCAGAATTCTATACTTCCTGAACAATTTCTTAAGGATACTGCTGTGTGGGCTCCTCAACATACTTTATTTTATTAGGAAAGCAAGGAATGTTGCCATTAACCAGACAGCAAACTGTAAAACAATATAACCATGGGACTACCATTGTTCGATGTTAACAAATATTGTACAATATTAAAAATTGTATACTCCATCTTAGAATTCTATTTGTTTCTTGTCACTCACCAACCTGGACTAACACCTATTTGTTAGATCCTTTATAAAATGAGCTTCCACAAGAGCCACTCCTATAAAAATGGTTTTTCCAAGACAGTTTTGCTAAATTAATCATATAAAATGGTGAACATTCCTAAAGATACCATTTCCTTACTGTTATAAGTGCCAAGTTTAATATCAATCAACAAATTTTTTCTTGGAATAATGTGGTATCTGAGTGTCAAAAATATTAGAAAAAGCTTTGGAACATTAGAATGAAACAAAATAAATAGCCCAAGGGCTAAGATAAAACCTTGAACTTCTGATATCACCGAATTGAGAGATGTAACTCCATTCTGTATATCTGTTGCAAACACTGTACTAAAATATCAGATGTTTAAGCAAAATATTTTAACAACTACATCAAATACTATGAATTAAAATACTAAATATTAAGAAATAATTGACAATAAGCTGGGTGATAGTGGCACATGCCTTTTATCCAAGCACTGGGGAGGCAGAGGCAGTGGATCTCTGTGAGTTCAAGGCCAGCCTGGGCTACAGAGTGAGTTCCAGGAAAGGTACAAAGCTACACAGAGAAACCCTGTCTTGAAAAACAAAAAAAGGAAAAAAAAGATATTATTGATAATAATAAAGATTCTATATGATCTAGAAGAAAGAATATAGTAAGTTACAATTTTTAAATTACTATAATGAAATTTAATTTTCAAGATGACTGTACAGAAAGATTACAAATAAATTCTGATGAACATCACTCCAAGTGCACAATGAGATATTTGCCTTCTACTTCTAATTAGCATATAAGGAAGAATATTGTTTCTCATGTGAGACTATAGGGGCCCTATGGGGAGTGTTTTCCCATTCACTCTCTCACTTGATTTCTTATTCAAAGTTAGACTGTTAGCTTTCCTAGAAGTGTTTTTTGCTTTCATTGGTGAACCCCTAGACTTTATTCTTATCTACAGTATAGTATACATTTTGTCTAACACATTCAAAATTAGGATAATTTTCTCCAGATTTATATTATCTTTAAATTATTAATATCAGTCCCCTCAGATATTATTTGGTGCACAAGAATAGACTTTGTCTATTAAACTAATAATGCAGTAAAAGGTATGCTGTTAATGATCTTAAAGAATAAATGTGTCTCCTTGAGAGTAGAACTTTGCTTACAGCCAAAGAACTAGACATTAGGAAAAAAAAGATTGTTTATTAATGTTTAATGATCACCTACATAATCAAACAATCCAGAGGCTTTTTAGGCAGTTGCCAGGTATTAATATATTTAACATTCTACTTAAATATTGATAAGTTACATCTTGTCTGCTAGCTAAAACTGAGTTTTCACTACATAAATTTAAAAAACAGGCAATTTCCAATGTACACATGCCAACTGATTAGCTCAGGGACTTATTTACTTGCATTTAATTAAAGCTCTATTTAGTGTTGAAGGAAAAAGTTTAGTTGGTTAGAATTAACTTCCGTTTATATTACTAGCCACCTTAAAAATATCTGCATAAAAAGTAATTTATTTGACTTGAAAAAAAGTGCACAGTAACATATACATGCAGTTAGGTGAATATACATTTAGACTTTGTAGGTGACAACTTCAAAGCTATTAAATATCAGTATTGCTCACTTAAGTTTAAGAGATTATTTATGATTTCACAATTAAGAAGCAAAGCTAGACTAATGAACTTGTAATAATAACCATTCTTGGGGATTTTTATTTCATATTTAAATATTTATTTGAAATTATTATAAATTAACAAAAATTTACTAAACAGTTCAGAGTCATGTATCCCTACACTCAACTTTTCAAAAAAAGATGATATATAACATACATGTATTTTTAAAGTGATGAAATTGACATTTACAGTTTTACATGTCAACAAAATAGTTTGTAGCAGAATCTTAAAAGTTCTTATTAATAAAACAAACCCAGAGCCAGTTATTGGGGTGAAATGCTGGATGGTCAGAGAAACAGAACAAGCCACAGCTATCTCACCTCGCCGGATCCTCAGCTGGTCTTGCTTCCTCAGACTGGAAGCCTCTATGTCCTCATATCCAAATGACTCTCAGCTGAACTGCTGCTAGAAGCCTGAATGCTTAACCAGCCCAATGCTTCTCCAGGCCAAATGCCTACCCAGGCCAAATGCCTCGAGTTTCTTCACGCCTTATATACCTTTCTGCTCTCTACCACCACTCCCTGGGATTAAAGGCTTGCTCTCTGGGATTAAAGGCGTTGTTACCATGCCTGGCTATTTCCAATGTGGCCTTGAACTCACAGAGATCTAGAGGGATTTCTATCTCTGGAATGCTAGGATTAAAGGCGTGTGCTACCACTGCCTAACCTCTGTTTCATATTGTGGCTGTTCCATCTCTGACCCCAGATAAGTTTATTAAGGTACACAATATCACCACAATAGTTAATGATTTTTTTTTTACTTTCACTGTTTAATTTTTTTAAGGTTTTAATTATTGTATCTGGGGGAAAGTAGCGCATGTGCCATGGTCCACCTATGGAAATGAAGCTTTCTGCACTTGAATCGTGGTCTCAATCGGGGCTGCAGTCTCTTCAAAGAGGCTGAGACTTTTTCCAAGTACATTGTTAAATTCATTTCCTTCTTGTTCTGAGCAAAATGCACATGATCTGAGTCTCAATTTGGATACACTGTAGTCAACTCTATGAAGTAACCAGAGTCTTTTGACATGCACAGATGCTTATCAGAATCTTTTGCTTTGTTTGGAGAATAAAAATGGAGCACCTCTCCTGATTCACCTTCTTTCACATAGCTTACCTGATTAGATGGAATCTGCCCACTATAGGCTCCCTCTACTGTATTCTAAATCAAGTATTTACAGATATTTCACCATACTCCCACTGTGGATAGGAGGTGATTTTTTTTAAAGGGCAAGTGCACTATGGTATGTACATCCTGGGCAACATCATCAAATTCTGCCTGAGATTACCACAAAGGAAAAAGCTCCTAGAGGGAAATAAAAGAAAGATGGAGTAAAGGAAAATAAAAATTAACTCAGATGATCATTCTTTCCCACGTGAAGCTAACGTAGAATAAGAAGTCAAAGTGTGAGGCTGTGAGATGGGTCAATAGGTAAGGGCTCTTGCTTCTAAACATGAAAAATTGAGTTATAAAGAAATGAAATAGCTGGGCGGTGGTGGCGCACGCCTTTAATCCCAGCACTCGGGAGGCAGAGCCAGGCTGATATCTGTGAGTTCAAGGCCAGCCTGGTCTACAGAGTGAGTTCCAGGACAGGCACCAAAGCTACGCAGAGAAACCCTGTTTTAAACAAAACAAAACAATACAAACAAACAAACAAACAAAACCCTGCTTTTGCCGGGCGGTGGTGGTGCATACCTTTAATCCCAGCACTTGGGAGGCAGAGACAGGCGGATCTCTGTGAGTTCGAGGCCAGTCTGGTCTACAGAGCGAGATCCAGGAAAGGCGCAAAGCTACACAGTGAAACCCTGTCTCGAACCCCCCCCCCAAAAAAAATGAAATATATATTTTAAATTAAAATGTGATCATGTCATTTGTCCCATTCTTTCATCCATTCCATTCATTCCATATAACCCCTCCACATGTTCCCTCTCAAATTCATGGCTTCTTATTCTTTAATTGTTAATATTGAATATATGGATAAAAGCACAAATACAAAAGTACAGATTTCTGGGTCTATATAGTGCTGCTTGTAAGTATATAATTTAATGAATGACCACTTAGAGTTTTATAATAAACTAGGGACCATGCCCAGGAGACACCAGCTCTAACTTTCAGCAGATGTCAGTGGTTTCTAATTCTTTGTCTAGAACTGGGGTCCAGTGAGACCTCTCCTTCTTATGTTCACATGTCTATTGGTGTTGCCATTGCTCAGGTCCTCTTTAGCGAGCAATACTTTTGAGGTATCATGGCTGTAGTCTCTCTGAAATTTCAGGCAAACATGATCTCCTCACATCATGCTTTCTAGTCATCTGTGTCTTAAGATCTTTCCTCTTCCTCTTCTGTGATGTTCCCTGAGACAATCTGTGTTTGATTGCCAGGAACCTAGTGATAGAATGTATAAAACATTCTTTCAAGTTGTCCTTTGATCTCCACTTATTTGCTATGGCACATTCATAAACAACCACCCCTATGCACACATATGTACATACTGAATAAAAATACAAGGAAAATTGAAAATTGAATGATTGTTTATGATGCAAAGTCATTAGTAGAATATCATGCAGGTTTTAAATGCATGTTTTCAAGAAATATTTAAACACATGATAGTACACAGGATATAAAACCATGTAGAAACAGAAATTACATAAAATATAGTTACCAGAAATAGAAATGGTGGAAGTGAGAATTTAAAATTTGTAAGTATACACCATTACTTTGTATGTTATTGTCTGGAAATTTTCTGAAGCTTATAAAATATTGATAAGGAAAAAATAAGCATAGAAATAAAAGCACACATATTAACACTAACAGTCACTGTCTGGGAGATATTTCACACAGATAAATAGCTATCTGGTAGTAAAATTCATTAGACATTTATGACAGAATGAAAATAAAGCATGGGAATTGCTATACTCATCAGAAAGGTATTATAACTTATCCAACACTTAGAATTTAGTGTTTAAAAGTCAGAGAAATGCAGTGACTATAAGCTTAAAAATAGAAATAAAACCAATATTTAATATTTGGACAGGGTAGAAGAATCAGTAGGTAAAGTACTCCCTTTGCAAGCAAGAATACTCAAGCTTAGATCCTCATCACACATAAAAAAGCCACATATGGCTATGTATCAGCCCAGTGCTTAGGAGTGGATGAAAGATGAATGCCAGGAACCAACTGGCAAACTGGCCAATCAGGAAAGCTGAATTTATGAGTTTCATACTCAGTGAGAAACCCTGTTTCACAGCACAAGGAAGACAGCAACTGAGGTTTCTGTATCCTTTGTCAAATCAACAAGAGGCCAAGGACTTTGAGGGGAAACAAAGATTATTATATGCATAGGTCTGATGTAACAGAGAGAACCTGAATGGGAATGTCCACAAAGTGTCACCACAGTTTCTGTGGTATGAAGAAAACAATCTGTAATCAGATCACATCGGTGTTTGTATGAACGTGTAAACGCACTAAAATTATGTGGAATTGCATGCTTGAAATGAAGAGTTATATAATGCATGTATTGTATTTTGGTACAATTATTAAAATTTAATTTTGGATTGTTGAGTTTCCTAAATACTAAAATCAACAACAATATGCAACAACAATATTCACTAGATCTTTGCCGAATGCTTGATACACGGTGTTCTTTGCCTACTAGATCTCTGATAGTCAGCATATGGATCATGTGGTAGTTGCATTCACACCATCTGTCCCTGTCCATCCAGGTATATACTACAAGACACGGAGTTCATAATAGCACCTTGATGGAATACGTACAGATTTTGAGGAAACTCAGATCTAATTTTGTTACAACCACAGAAGGGAGTGACAGGTATAAAAAATGGAGAGGACTAAAATGGATGCTAAGAGTAGTCCTGCCTAGTTTCAGTAGGAACAGCACCTCTGTCAAGTCTGTATGCATGCCGGTCTGCTCTGAGTATTCCTCATGCAGCTGTCCAGATCATCACCATGCCCCATATTTCATGTTTACCCTACCAAGATGCTTTGATTTTCACCCCTGTACTAAGTTGTTCCCATGTGCAAAGGTGCTCACTGCTGTATTAGTGATCTCATGTTTTGTATTAGGCCTCTGCTATCCCTGACATACACATTCTGCTCACTATACTTAGGCTCCAGCATCCCTTAAGGGACTCTGCCTTTTGCCTAACCTTATAGCCAGGAAACTTACTGCTGTTTAAGGATTTGTGTGAGACCATCAGTTTTTTTCTGAAAGTAGTTGGAAGTCCTATTTCTAGAAATATTTAGCTTTATAGAGTGCATTTAGTTTTTCAATGTCACTGTGACAATTTCAGAGGCCAGAAGCAAAACAAATCATGGTTGTGACAGTTTATAATGAGCCATATGCTTAACCTCTGTAAGAAAGCCTATTCAGAACTAGAAAAACAGTAAATACAGTAGAGGTTCAGTAGTAAACCTAGATGCATAAATGATATGGAAGGACACTGCCTGTGTTCATCCAGTGATATTTAGTTAACAGCTTTGAAAGCTTGTGATTGTGGCTGGTAATGAGAAAATGGTATGAATGTTGTCACTGCTAAAGACAATGGACATTGTCAGTGACAAAACTAACATAAAAGGAGGTTTCTACATTTTCAATGGCTTTGTAAGGAAAACAAACAAAATGATATACTATTAATGGTTTTATGGGAATATATTTGTACAGAATTTAAACTCTGTAGCTTAAATTCAAAGTGAAATCAGATGTGGTACATCAAGTTATTATTTTAGGTAAGATATTTTATTCTTGCATCAATAATAAAGTTCTCATTCAAAGAACTTTACAAAAGGATTGCTCAAATGTGATCTGAACAAAGACAATACCAATAAGCATACTGAAGCAAACAGAGATAAACCTAGAAGGCCTTACCACTACAAAATAGATTATAGCAACAAAGCAAAGCAGGGAGAAGGAGATAGTCTTCTCCAGGGACAAGCACAAGGTTGTCCAGTGCCAAATAGTTGGCCCTGGATACATAAATACAAGAAAGATTATATAATTATACTCAAAAATATATATGAATAAACATCTGCATAAATACATGCAATAATAATTAGTATAAAAAGAAGCCATGGATTTGAATGAGAGAAGGGAGAATATGGGAGGGTTGGAGGAAGGAGAAGGAATGGAGAAATGTTGTGATTATATTATAATCTCAAAAAAAGAATGTTTAAAACATATCTTGTATTTTAATTAATCGTATAGTCCCAAAACAAACCACACATCAAGGACTCAGAAAAATACTCTCATCAGCATGCAATTTATAATATTTGGTTGATTACTCTTTTGAACACAATTTAGCCATAATAAAAAGATATGTAAAACCTAATCTAGAATTATGTGAGTTGGAATTTATGTCTTTTAATGCTTGAGCCCACACTCATAATAAATAATATCATGCTGTTTAATTACTTAGGGTAAGTTCTATCTATTTAAAATAGATGTTTCATGACACTAATAATTACAAAGCAGCAAATACATTTAAGATAATTTAATTCAGTCATTTATTTAGCAAACAAAATTAATTTCATATATATATCATCTGTGTATATGTATGATTTTAGTTTAGGAGTAGATTTATTCTGCGCTACGTAGGAAAGAGTGGTATCACATTCTGACAAAATTTGTTTCAAAAATTCCTTCAACATACATAGAAATACATAAAGAGGGGACATAAATATTAGCATTTCAACATGAAGAAAACATACAGTGCTCAATTTTGCCTTCTGAAAACAGTATAAATGATATGATTCTATATAGGTATTTTATAAATATTTACTAACCTTCATCTTAAATATTTTATATTTAAATGTTGCTAAGAGCAATGTTTCGTTTTTTTTAAAGTCGCTTTCTACTGTGGACCACATCTGGGTCCGTGATCCTATAAGCAGTCAGAGTCTGTGTTGATGTTGGAGGCTCTTATTGCCACCAAGGGCCATGAGGATGCCCAGGGTCTGGTCAGCCACCTGACACCATGTTGGTATCCAAGGGCCACGCTGCAGCCAGAGTCATACATATCTGAATGTCCTGGCTGCTACCCAGTGTCATGGTGACATGTGGACCATAGCTGCAGCTTAGGGCCATGTCTGGTTCCGTGGCCCTAACGCAGGTAGAGTCTGTGTTGATATCCATGGCTCCTATTACAATCAAAGTTCATACGGATGCCTGAAGTCTGTGCTGCCATCTGGGCCATGTTGGTGTCCAAGGGTCATGTTGCCACTATGGCAATCCTGATCTGGGTGGCCTGTGCTATCTCCTGGGGCAATGGTGACATCTAGACCCAGCTCAGCTCAGCTACAACTCAAGCCCACATCCAGGGACTTGGGTTGGCCCACCCTGACATACATACCCAATCTATGACCTGCTGGAGAGCATGAAGATGAGGGTCCAGTTATGATGGTGTACCAGAAACCAGAGGCCTTGAGCCAGACCAATGACTCATTGCAATGAACATTTGCAAGTAAAGCTGATTGTTCAAAAGGCTATATATATTGTATGACACATTGAGGCTACCAGTGCCACTAAGAGGAATGAAGAGATGTTGAAGAGTCAGGAAAGAAGGAGGAATGAAAAGGTTTGTTTGGTTTTTTTCTGTTGTTGTTGTTAATTTTCTTTTGGGGAGGTGCTGTAAGGATGAAGAGTGAATATGGGGTATTGGGAAATCAGTGTAACTGGGGTACATGATGTGAAAGAATTGCCAAAGAATCAATAAAGAAATTCTGTTGCAAAGAAACAGTCACTTTCTATCTTCTTTTTTGGAATTACTAGAAATGAAACACATTAACAATATTTTTGTAAGACCACACATGGATACCAATTTTTGTTTGTACTCCTGTTTGTGTCTAGAACTTGGAAATGTCATCCATATCCATGTTGTACTGACTTTGCAGTCAGAAAAGATTCAGGTTTAAGAGGATCATGGACTCTTCATTGGTAATTTCAGAAAAACACTGAGGGCAGGCAAAGTATGTCAAGGTTGGCATCCTTGGAATTAGGCCCAAAGAGGTAATTCCATGAAGCTATCTTTCAAGGTAATGCCTTGGTTGTGGTGGAGAACCCAGGATATTGAAAATGATAAAGCCCGGAGAGATCTGCCAAGGAGAGCTGCATAGAAGAAGTAGACCCAGCCCAAGAGAGAAGTGTCTGTCACAGGCAGCAAACCTGAGGGATGGAGACACCTGAGAGTTTTGACACTGAAGCCAGCCACCAGACACACAGCTACAGGTTTTGTGTTGGCCCTGTTGAGTTTCAGTCTTGTTTTGATCTAATTTCCCTTGCTCTAGCCCCATTCCTCCCTTTTCATATGGGGATGTATCTTATATGTCATTTCATGTTGAAATTATGTCATAATTTGTCTTGGGATTTATTGTAGGATCACAGTTTAAGAATTGCCTTGAGCCTCAAAAGAGACAATGGGCTTTTGAACTTAGTTGGGAATGTTAAAGACTAGGAAGACGTGAAGTTGGATTAACTTCATTTTGCATCATAAAGTGGCTTTGATCCTGTAAGGATCAGGGGTGAAATGAGTAGTTTGAATGAAAAAATGCCTCCCATAGCCTCATGTATGTGTATGTTTGGTTCTCAGGTGGTGGCACTTTTTGGGAGGTTATGGGACCTTCAGAAGACAGCCTTGCTAGAGAAGGTATTTCAGTATGGGTAAGCTTTAAAGGTTTATAGCCTCTCCCCACTACCTATTTGCTCATTCTTTGCTTCTCTGTTTCCTGTATGTATTAAAATGTGATCTCTCTGCTTCCTGTTCATCCTGCCATGCCTTCACCATTATGGATTCCATCCCTCTGGAACTGTATGTTACAATAAATATTTTCTTCTAAAACAGCAGCAAATAGCAAGCAAAACACAAAAAAAATCAGAAAAAAATCTTTTTGCATTTATATGTCTATTGTTGTACACTTCTGGGCATGTGGAAATATTCATTCCATGGCTGATAGTCAGCAGATATCTTATGAGAATTGTTTCTGTCCTTCCACCATGTGAGTTCCAGGGACTGAAGTCAGGTCCTCAGTCTTGATGTCATGTGTCTTTAATGTTGAACCATCTCACTGGACCAATAAATTTTGTTACTCAGGAAAAATGAAAGGCTCCCTTGTGGTGTTAAGATTAATATAAGACAGCAATATCCTACCTGGCTGCACTGCTCTTGAGGGGGGAACATCACCTCACAGACATATATACCAGGGCTTTTTATGTACTTCAGGTTGATATTAAACTTCAATCTAAACTCTTTAAACTCTCTTTATTATTGTCAAATATTCTGGATAGCATTATTTATTGGTTTGTTGAAATGCAAATAGCTCATATCTATTTGTAGCAGGCTTTAAATTTTAACAATGTCATTTTAGCTCAAGGCAATGTTATATTTTAATGTAGCAATAATTTAATATTGTCTACTTTTCCATATTCTGGTGGACAATGAATTCTGATACATTGTCACTAACATATTCAATGACATGATACGTTTAATGACATAATAATATTCCCCACAAGAACTTTATAGCTGAATAGGCTTACTAATTTTTTTTTTCTTATTTTCTTTGGAAGTTTGACTACCAACTTTTGTCACTATGAGGGCTTGTCCCTAAGAAGAAGCTTCCAGCCAGTTCCAGATGCCTTCCCTCAGTTCCTATGTCTGAAGATTGCAGTATCTTCAACAGTCGAGGCTTAGCTTCTAGTTTCATATAGCAAGTGATGCAACATCAATAGCCTGTATTGTTCTGCAGTCTCTTGAACTCTGCTGACCAACAACTCAAAAGGAGGTTTCCCATGTCCTAGCACTGTAGAGGAGACTACAAGGTGGGAGAATAACAGTAATCAGAATATACTTTGTCCATGTATGAATTATTAAACAACAAATTCAATAAAAGTTCAAGAAAATAGAAAAAGTGTTCCAAAAAGTTTTGAAAAGATACCAAGTCACACCTGTAATCAGAAAGAAATACAAACCATGTTTTACTTTTGGATATTTTTAATATAAAACACTGAAAATATCGTACCCATTGCCATTAAATAGAACAATGAATGTGCAATAAATGGCAGAGATTATATATTTATGACCAAAGGATAAATAACTAGAACTTTTCAAACAATTTTGATTATTGTTTTATGCTCATGGCATTCTTATATATTGGAAACTACATGGTTGAAAGGCACCCATTTGATTTAAGTTGAGAAACAAAGAAACAAAGTAATTTAGATGGTTAATTATATGTCATCATTTTATTATGTCATTTAATGATACATCATTTAAATGTTAAACTTTTATTTCTAAACTAAATTTCCACAATATATAACAACATTACTAAAACTAATACATGATGAAAAAAAGAAAGAAAGATCATTGTGCAAAACAGTCCAATGTGCTCTTAGGAATCCACAAATAAGAACAAACACTAAAGAAGCATTCACACAAATGTTGAACTTTAGAACTGCAGCTATTTTCAGAATAAAGGGAGAATGGCATTATATGGGGCTTTTGTACAACATCTAATTGCTTCTAAAGAAAAGAACAGTAAATATGAATATAAACACAGTCCATGTTCAGTTTCTTTACTCTCAAAGTAGATATTTAAATGGTAAATATAGCAGTCATTCTAAACTGAAATGTTCCAAAATTAGTTAATCATTTAAAAATAAATATAGAGGTTTATGGAGCAAGCTCTTTCTTTAATGTCGCATGACTTAGATCCATGGAAAGGTTTTCCTTTCTATGTGAATTTTCAGGAAGCCAATATTTGTGTGGCATCAAAGCTTGATGTGGCTTCTAGTATGCGACAGAAGAGCAACTTTCCTGATTATAACTAGTAAAATCTGTGAAGGATGACTACATATAAAATTTATTTTTGACCATCTTTGGCCCAATTAAAATGGGCTATATTAAAATTTAAGTATAGCTTCTAAACCATGTACATACCATTACATTTGCAGAAATAATGAAGCCAAACAATTTGATTCCTCTTTAATAATGCATCCTTATATCTGCTCTTAAGGTAAGGTTAGCATTTATTTATTGATCATGATGCATTATCTGCATAGGGGAAGCTACTAAGCAGTTTTCATCTCCTGTGATATTTTTAAATAATTCAGAAACTAATTTTTGTTTTCTTTTCCTCATTAAAGTTTGTCTCTTTTAAATGTACCAAATTAAAGTGACCTATGGCTTCGTTTGTTTCTGCATTTCCCAGATTGCATAATTTATATAAAGTAGCTGAGTAGAATTTGCAGACAGGAGAATCTCCAGTAGTTTTGCGGTTTTCTATATTAGTGCATTTCCTCTCCAAATGCTAAGGAGCAAACACAAGGAATAACAAAATCTAATTTTTCACATTTCTTCCCAGTCCAAACTCTGTGGCGATGGCAGACTTAAACGCCTGCCCTTTCTCACTTTTCATGAACTACTATAAATTGGAAATCACATTTCTTCCACCATTTATCCAATAAAACTGAAATTTTTAAAGCAACAGTCAATTCTCGATATCTTATTTGATTTTTCTGTCAAGGACAAGAGTTTGATTTTTCCCCATGTAACGGGTACATGGACTTAAAACTCATATTCAAAGTTGAGGATAAAGTATTCTTTGACATGGAAAAATAACAGGGATTCTGAAAAGTGAAAATAACTCTGAATGTTCTTCTCTGATAATACTACATTTGTTTGCTTTAAATAAATTTTTTATTAAGAGATTTTCTATTCATTTTACATATCAACCACAGATTCCCCTGTCCTCTCTCCTCCTGCCCCCCAGCCTCCCCCCCAACCCCCCCCCCCATTCCCACCTCCTCCAAGGCAAGATCAGCAGAGTCTGGTATATTCAGTTGAGGCAGGTCGAAGCCCCTCCTTCCTGCACCAAGGCTGCACAAAGTGTTTCACCATAGGCACTAGGCTCCAAAAAGCCAGATCATGCACTAGGGACAGGTCCTGTTCCCACTGCCTGGGGGCCCCCTAAACAGTTCAAGCTAAACAACTGTCTCTCTTATCCAGAGGGCCTAGTCCAGTACCATGGGGGCTCCTCTGCTATGGGTCCACAGTTCATGCATTTCCAGTAGTTTGACTAGTTGTCTCTGTAATTCTATATTTCATAGCTCATCTTATAGAAATGAGTTGTAGCATTGAGTTTTGTTCCCTATGCAGTAATTTCTCTAATGTATTCCTCTTCCATTTCAACCTACGTGCCAGCTTGTTTATTATTTATTTAGTATATTTACCAGAACTTGTATTATTAGATTTGGTATTAGCTAAACAATGAAAGGTTTTGGAAACTTTTGGAAAGTTAATTTCCATCTCAGTCATTCAGCTTTTACAAGTAAGATGCAAATAATAAACACAAATTTATTATGTTGTAGTAAGAATTAATCTACTTCATATTCTTAACAAAATTAATATGATGCATTTTACTCAGTACAAAATAGAGATCCCAGAAAAAAAGTAACTTATATTTTACTAAATTATTTATTAGACTGGCAATAAAGAAATCATTTGCAAAATCTTTTGAATAAAGTTTTTGAGTGGTTCGATAATTGGATAATTATATCTAATCTAAAAAACTATAATTTCAAAATAAATCATATTTTCACTGAACTTGAAAGGTAAATTAATAGTACTTTTAAAATAAGATAAAAGAGAACATCCTTCTAACTTTGGAATAGGCAGAGACTTTTTAATATACACAAAGTATAATCAAACATGAAATAACAGAAAGTAAACCAGTTTTGCTAGAATACACAAATCAGAATCACAAAAATAGGTCAGTGGAGTGTACCATAGGATGAGGAGTAATACTTAAAATAAACATACTAATCATGGGAGTCTCATGCCAAGATTATAAAGGATTAATTCAGAGTCATAACACTGATGACATAATAAAAACTGACCCAAAGCTCAAGCATATGTTAAACAAAACATATGAAACTCATTTTAAACATTGCCTACTAGTAGCTTACTTTAAAAAGTAGATTAGTAAGGGAAGGGCATGGCGGAAGAGGGGACAAAGGGAAATATTAAGTTGTGGGTAAAATAACAAATATTCATTCGTCATTATGTATTTTTACATAACTGTCAACAGTTGTTATTAAACAAATGGCCAAGTCTATCTTCTTATGTGCAAGATAAATGGTTTTCTGTTTGTTTAGAAAGTAGTTTTGAGAAGTTTTCCTTCAAATCCTTTTTCAGGGTAATACTCTAGTGTTCTTTATGGTGCAGAATTTTTATAGATCTCATGTTGACTTTTTTGCTATTTTCTCATCCCTGAACAAAGGAACATCTGTTATGCTGAGCACTAGCCAACAGCAGGGTGTGCTGACTGCACTTGACCCCCACTAACTGTCCACATGAACTCTTGTAGACTCTCCCACATGGATGTAAAACAGAGATCAGGTTGAAACAGCTCCTGGTTTAATTTTCGGAGTCTTACAGAGATGCATGTTGTGCCTTCCTATCAAACTGAAGGGCTTCTTTTCCTGCTGCACGACCCTATTCTCTCAAACACAAGAAAAGGAATATATATGTCATTTTAAAGGTTTTGCAATGTGTTCCCCAGAGACAAGCTGAAATGTTCACTCAGAAGAGACCCCCTTGAAACACACTGTGGAAATGACAGTTCTGTATACCGTGTGATTTGAAAACTCTTTAATTTACTTAAAGACTTTAAGTTAAAAAAAAAAGACTTTAAGTTCAGGAAAAGAAAACGGCTTCAAATGAACAATTTGTAGGTGATATAAATTCTCTTTGACCATTTAAACTATATGAAAACTGGAAAAAATATCCATAACTCCCCATATACAAACTCAAAGGGATAAGCACTTCATTTTACAAACTAACACTTTAGTGAGCCAGTGTGCTTATCACATCATAATTGCTTTTTTGAAGAATTCAATACATAGCAGACTTGAAGCAGCCCTGGAAGGGAAAGTGATGATGTAGTTGAGGGAGTAGCAATTGCCTGGATGTCTCAAAAGGCAACATAATGGCATTAGTCTGGTCGCTGCCTGTTTCCTTGCATGTGTGGACGCTGTTTTTTGAAATGCAAAGTAAAGAGAAGAAGATGAGAGCAGTGTACCACAGAGTGAAAAAGGAAAGGGATAACGGGGGTGGGGATTCAAACATTCAGAGTAATTTTACTCTTTCTTCGAAAAACATGCATTTGAACTTAAGCTGAGCCCGGAAAACACTGTAAGAAGGTTGTCATTTTCCATTTTACACAAAGGACAACAGAACATTAAAATGAATATGATTTCCCCAAAGAATACTCTCTCTCTCTCTCTCTCTCTCTCTCTATATATATATATATATATATATATATATATATATATATATATCACAGTATATACATTAATACAGAAAAGAGATTACACATCAAGTTTAAATAGTATTCAGGCAAATGCCTATATTTTATGAGCTCTGTTATGATACTCTAAAAAGTGGATTGTAATATTCATAATGTATATGCTATGCATTCTCACCAAATAAAGAAATATTAAAATTAATCTTGTCATCATATGAAGATAAAATAGCCTCTAAAATAGTCTCAATATTTCCAACCTGATTGTAGAGAGCAAAGAGCCTTGTACACACAGATACGCGCTGGAGAAGTCAGGGAAGTTAAACACACAGCTTACCTCTTCAAAGAAATGAGGTTTGAAGCTGCTCTTTTTGGAACACCAGGAATGATGTAGTTTAAACCCGGTGATCCTTTGTTGTCTGATGTGACAGGCTCTCCCATCATTCTCCAGAATTTATATTTTTACTTATCCACAATCTTTTTCCCTAAATCTTGAACATTGTTTTTAGACCATAAAACCAACTCTTATGTGTGAGATCACTTGTGCTTCACAACAACCTAAATGACTTCTATGTTATCATAGAATCAGACCCATTCCAATATCCATAGGCCTTATGTATACCTCAGTCAAGCTCCCTAGGTCCTAAATCTTGGGCACTATCTCTGAGTCAACAGTACCCATTCTTGTGAAAGAAGCCAGATGTACATTCTAAGAAATGTCAAAGTAAACATGTCTTAAATTGTTGTGCACTTGGGACTGAGCTAATTGTTATCTGGATCCTTTTCTTTCAAAAATGTGCTGTGCATAAATACGGCTGAAGGAAAATGATCTGGGTCAGACTCGGGAAGGCTTGTTCCAGCACCGGTTAGAATAAAATTGACTGAGCTAATTTCATTCTTGTCTCTTCATAGATTGTTTCTTCCCCTGCCTGCTGTAAAGCCTGAAGGAGAATCACCACACAGATGTATGTTATATAAGTTAAATGTAATCATTATTGGTAAAGAAAGTGATGATAATTCATTTATTTTTACCTGGGAGTAAGTTGAAAGCAAAAGTCTCAAATCAAATGTCTCTTTTTTTTAATAGACACTGTTAATATTGTACTTCTTTGAAATGTAGGAAAACAGAATACTGATAAAACTAGTATCAAATGTTAAATTTATTTTCAGCTTGGTAAATTATTTGATCTGAAAAATTACTTAATAGATACTTTTCGATGAAATGTATAATTTTTGAGGCAAGGAACCTCTAAAGGGTATTATTTTTAACCTTGTAGTTCTTTTTGCTTATATATTATGGCTTCTGGTTTTGTGTTTTGTGAGATTCCTGTGTGTACAATTGTGTGTGTCTCTGTGTTTATATATGTTTCTTGTGCTTTTTTTCGGGCTATTTATCTTATGCTTGTTTGTTTGGTCCTATTCTGTTTTGCTTTGTTTTATTTTAGTTTATTATTATCCTTTAGATGCCTGTTTTCTGATGTGAGACAGAAGTGGTTTGAATTCCTGTGGATTTGGATGAGAGGAGTAATGGGGAGGATCTTGAAAGAATTGGGGAAGGGGAAACTGCAAACAAAAGATACTATATTAAAAATCTATTTTCAGGTTGGGGATTTAGCTCAGTGGTAGAGCGCTTGCCTAGCAAGCACAAGGCCCTGGGTTCTGGTCCTCAGCTCTGAAAAAAAAAATCTATTTTCAATAAAAGAAAAATAGGAAAAAATGTGCCATTTTTGTTTTAGAGTTTACAAAGAAGATTGATATAGTAAATCCATGGAAATTCAGATGAAGCACATGAGACATGTTCAGTAACAATCTTCCCCTTTTGGTTTCCTGTGTCTAGAAGTTTTCCTCTCAACAAATTTACCCTTCTGAATGTATTGTTCTTCTAATTGAGCAATACTACCAAGGATGTTCAGTAAGTTAAGTATAATAAATTCTTGAATTTCTTGTACAATCTAGACAACCTTAGTCAAAGTGTTGGTTAAGGTCTGAAGCACATTGTTTTTATGTATCATGGCTTGCCCTCTCCATGTCAAATTTGATTCTTCACGCATCTTCTAATTCTGCAATATAATACTCTGAGGATATTTCAACATGGAGTCCCTGCTTTGGTTATAGGTGGGCATGCATGCCTTCTTGTTACTGTTTTTCTGTACTCTTGTTTTCAGTCTCTGGTTCACTTGTCTTTTGTGATCTTCTTTACATCTGTGAAAAGTAAACTCTCTGCCCTGTCAATTCCTTCCCAAGGGCATCCTAAAGAAGGCTCTGTTCAGACAGTGTCCAGTTACTGCTTCCTTTTTCACCTGAAAAAAAAAAATCAGCGCTCTTTTTCACTCTGTAACTACACCAAAGGAAAGTGTGTGTAAGTTATATAAATCTTCAATGCCATAATGGCCAGAAGAGGAAATCCAGACCCCATTCCTTGACTATAAAAAAATTGTTATACTTTAGCCTAAAAGCTTTTATCTCATTTCTACTCATCCTGTACTTATTTCCTGATATAATCTTTTTTCATTGACTTCATGAGCTCTATTATTTTCTAGATGTAAAATTTTATACAAAAATATTTCAATGTTCTACTATGGCCAAGCTTTCTTCCAGAAACCCTTGCTTCTTTACATAAGCATTGGACTTAAGGGGATATTCACATGACATTGGTTTCAATGCCACTTTCTTGATTTCAGGGTATTTTCTTAAATTTATTTTTTAAATGACATTTAATATAGAATAAAAATAACATATCTCTTCTTTCAAAAGCAAAATCAGCATACAATATAGGTATCTATATACCATCTACCTATTGTTCAAATAATGTAGTGTCTGATAAGAATATATTCTCAGTCATTGTTAGGTTCATTTTCCACAGAAATGCCACCTGTTGAATCCCAGACTTTACATCTGAATCTGTGTATTCAGGGTTTATATTCTCTTTCTGAATCTATTTCCATAGAAAATTTTGAAAGTGAGAATTTGTTTATGATGTTTCTTTCAAAGTCTTTCATGAATGATTTAATAACTCAGTAACTCTAAATGATTAAATAAAACTATTCAATATTAGTTCTGTGGTATTGTGATAATGTGAACAGATTGTTTACTTCCAATGTTTACATTATGTCTGAATAACACTTCTTTTGGTTATCACATTCTCCTAAAACATTCTTCTTTTTCCTTTATTTGCTGCTTTAGTTCCAAAAGGAAGGCATTTCTAAAGTTTTTATGTAGCTAGTCCAACCGTTTCAAATTAATTCAGAAAATAAGGGTCTTTGACATTTTCTCTTCATTACAATAGCAAGTACAGAATTTTTTTTAAGAGGAGGGGAAATCTTTAAATCCTCCAAGGGAGTAACAGTATAAAGTTTAAAGGCAACCTGCAGAAGGAGTCAGTGTCTGTAGCACTCTGAACACTGTGTTAGAAAGGCTTCTCTTTGATATTCAGTTCCACGGAGGTTAAGTCCATGAGCTGAATGTGCTTTCTCATTGAGTAGCATTACAAAATACCCAATGACTTTGTTGTCCTGTTCAAGATTACAAATCAATAACTATAGGCATATCTTCCGGATGTCCAGTCTTCAGTTTCAACTCTAGACACCAAAAAACTCTTGTACTTTCTTGTCCGGTTCTTCCTGTTCCCTGTTATTGCCTGCTGCAGACGGAAGGCTGTGACAAGCTGTCCAACCACAAAGGAACCTGGCAACACTACAGCTGCATCTGTCTCAATTTTGGTTTGGCACCTGTCTAGGTTTTAGCCTCATCTACACTTACAGGCCAGACAATCTTGGAACCTCGAAGGGATGTGGGCAGCTGGTTGTTTTTTCACATTTTAGTGGTCATTGTGGGCAAACATTATCTACAGGAGTACTTCTCAGCTAAGCCTTGTTGTCAACAATATCTTCGTGGACACTGAAAGACTTTGAAATGCACTGTTTGACTGTTCAAGGTCACCTAAATCTAGAAATATGTGTGGCTATAAACACAAAGGTTAGAGAAGGCTATATCAAGCTTAATGGAAAATGTTATTACAACAGAAAACTGTTTAACATGAGGTGAACTCCAACCTAAGAATATTTCAAGCTCACAAATAGATTTGCCTTCACTTCTCTCAGTATGTGTCCTTACACACACACACACACACACACACACACACACACACACACACACACCAAGCAAATAAACAAACAAAATATAGAACAACAACCAAAAAGAAAAGACTTGCAACATTGTGTTTTGGCTGATTGTGGCATTCTATATTGGTCTTTGTCTGCTGCAAAAAGAAGATTCCTTAATAGGGGTGAGAATGACATTTGTCCATGGGTATAATGACAAATGTTTATTGATTATTTGGTATTATTCTGGTTTAAATAAATTAATAGTTATGGATTATCCCCCAATAACCCTGATTTTACTAGCACTGAAAATCTAGTGAAATTAATTAACCCAATACCAAATACGGTCTCTCTCTGTTGTTGAGTGAATCTTAATTTCAGTGCCAAATGGTCAGCCTTGAAAACAGAAAAACATACCTACAAATAACATTATATGAACTTAAAAGATTTCAATTAGGAATATACATATATGTACAAATATGTGTAGGCATGTAATAACATGAAAAATAAAAGCCTGCCATGAATTGAAGGAGAGTGAGGTTGAGGGTGGGTAGTTACATGGAGGGTTTGGAGGGAGAAAAGGGAAGGATAAAACTTTATAATTAAATTGAAATCTCAAACATAAAAAATTAAGCCCTAAACCTCACAATATACATTTAAGTACAGTTAGTTAAACAAATTCATAAGAACTGTCAATACTAGTGTTAGCAAAATTAAAATAACGTTTATAACATTAATTTAAATTTGTCTCTGAATCAATTTGTCTGAATAAGACTCTTTTATTACCTTGACAACTCCTTCTACTGATAATTACTGTCATTAACTGTAGTTGTTAGCTACACTAAACTTCCTTCACATAGATGTTCCTAAATGGATGGAGTCACCAGTATGTCCTTACTTAAATCATGCAATGTTATCTTGCTCTCCTAAGAACAACTATAAAATGTCTATAATTCTACCAGGGTATTTTAGATAATTCCTATTCCATTGCTATTCATTTTCTACTCTGATTTCTAGGTGGTAAAGGCATGCTTTAGCAGAGGGGGTCTTCTTGGCTTCTGGAATGCTCTATCCTTGTTTAGAATCTTAATCCATTGTTTTTCTCTGCTGAGTAGTATTCCATTGTATATATGTACCACAGTTTATTTATCCATTCTTCGGTTGAAGGGCATCTAGGTTGTTTCCAGGTTCTGGCTATTACAAACAAATGGAAACACATGAACTGTGAACCAATGGCTGAGGGGCCCCCAACTGGATCAGGCCCTCTGAATGGGTGAGACAGTTGATTGGCTTGATCTGTTTAGGAGGCATCCAGGCAGGTGGACCGGGTCCTGTGCTCAGTGCATGAATTGGCTGTTTGAAACCTGGGGCTTTGTAGAGACCCTTGGCTCAGCCTGGGAGGAGGGGACTGGCCCTGCCTGGGCTGAGTCCACCAGGTTGATCTCAATCCTCGGGGAGTCTTTACCGTGGAGGAGATGGAAATGGGGGGTGGGCTGGGGGGAGGGGGGCGGGGTGGGAGGAGGGAGAACAGGGGAATCTATGGCTGATATGTAAAGTTGAATTATATTGTAAAATAAAATAAAATAAATTAAAAAAAGAATCTTAATCCATGTAACTCTCAACCATTCTAACACCATGTGACTGCTGTTTTATTTCTTGGGTACCTTCATTTGTCAGCTTTTAGAAGTAGTCCCTGACATTCCCTGGCATTCACTATGTACCACTGTTATAAAAAAATGATTAAGTCATGATATCACTTCCTAAGTCAGCTTTAAGTGCTTTTAATTATTTCTGTCTACTTCATTATTTTCCTTCCTTTAAATCCATTGAAATCGTGCAGAGAACATTTTAATTTTGTTCCCTCTTTAAATATTGTTCTGCATATCCATTATACAAATACTTTGATGATACTAATTTGACCCAAAATGAAGTCAAATTTATCAACAGCGACATCATCAAAGAGTCGTAAGTTACCAAGTTGGTCCCTGATTGCCCATTTATAATTAAATAATTTTATTTAGAGAATATACTGTCTAGGTTAAAATTCATTTAATGTGCCCTCAAGAATTAGCACTCACAGTAATTATTTCAGAAATTTAATGTTTGCTCTACTTTTTAAGGTATGTAGAGATTAAGTAACTTCTTCAAAAATATGCCAGAATGACTAAATGTAAAGTCAAGATATAGACACAAAAAGTCTCTTTAGCATTGTATCATCCTGAGTTTTAAAATTGTTTATTTCACTAGGGTGGATACATTGAGAATATTTCATAAAATTCAAAAACACACATTAAAATAATATTTAAAAATATTTTTAAAAATCTCTTTAACTGGCACCTGGAGAAATGGCTCAGGATTTCTGAAAACTGGGTGTTCTTGCAGATGACCCAGGTTCAAGTCCCAGCATCCAAGAGAGAGTTCATAATTCTTTGAACCACAGTCTTAGAGGATCTGAGATCTTCTTCTGGCCCCTAAAGGCAATAGCCATGTTTTATACAGATATACATGCAGGCAATAAGTCCATACAAATAAACATAAATAATTTTTTTTAAATCTCAACCCCACGTGTTGTCTAGAGTGATCTTTATAGTCATCAGAGTAAGTATATAAGGCGCTTGTTAAGTCTTTATGCCTACAATATTTAGAAACAGCCAACTAATCACCCACTGCAATTTAGATGTGGAAATTATTTTCATAAATTCTATCAAAATATAATGTAGTTGTCCTTGTTCAACTCCTGTAGCAACAATAAATGAAAAAAATAGTCCATAGATTTGAAAGAGAAGGAGGGTTATAATAGAGTATTTGGAGGGAGAAAAAAGAAGGGGGAAATGATATAACTAATCATGATCTCAAAAATAAAATTTAAAAGTCCTTTAAAATATAATGTGGGTAATTTACAAGAAATAATTGAAAATGGACATATATAAATATTATTATCTAGATTGATTCATTGCCATGAGTGTGGTTGTTGAGTGTTATTTTTACTTTCTATTATGAACACAGTACATTGAGTTTCTGACAAGATTCAGTGTTGCTTAAAAGATGGTCTCTAATAATATGCCCTAAGTTTGTTTAGAAAAGGAGTTTCTCTGTGTAGCCCTGGCTGTCCTGGAATTCACTCTGTAGACCAGGCTGGTTTCAAACTCAGAGATCCACCTGCCTCTGCCTCCCGAGTGCTTGGATAAATGACATATGGCACCACTGCCTAGCTCTTATGTCCTGTCTTTAAAGGAGCATGCACTGTCAACAGATTCCTTGTGATGAGACCCTCAAGCCATTAGCTTAATTCTCAGTTCTAACCTTTCCATTAATACACAGATTCAGTTTCACAAAAGATTTTAAAGTCTAATGTACATCAACTAGACAGTTGCATTGATAAAAAAAAAAAACACTGATCAATGAAAAGCTGGCAGATTTTATCAGTAAATTATCAGACATTATGCAAGACAAAGCTTGGCAAGAAAGGACAGAGCATGGAATCAGTTAGGGAAGTATCGATATATAGAGATGCAGCTCTTACACTGATACCTACAAACTACAATGTTAAATGCAGATGACAGGGAATCAGATGGGGATTAACTTCTAAGTGCCCACTAATGTTCAAACTTAGCCAGCTGGCCAGCTTGGAATTTTTATATTTTTTTTTGCAATTTGATAGCTTTTACAGTGCTGAAATTCAGACCCTTTAAAACTATTTTAGATGTGTCTGTCTGAATCTTAATCTTAGCAGTTATTTGATATCCATCCTTAATGTATGACAGATCATTTTTTTTTATTTTGTTCATTCAGCAAAGTTGTTCATAGAAACTCTTAGGTAAACAAGTTCCTGTGAGTTATGGATGTAGTATCTGGATTTATTCAAAGATAACCCTGATAGATTTAGGTTTTCTAATCATCATGTGAAACAGAATTTTATGGAAGGTTCATAGGGCTTCAAAGGGGTGTATTTCATAGCATTATATCAGAGGAAAAGAACTTCAATATCCAAAAGTGTATTTTCTACTTTTATTAAAATTATCCAAATGTGATTTATCTTCCTTGGACTCAAAGCTTAAGCATATAGACTTGAGTTCATGCTATGACTACCTCATTGAACAAAAGTGGTTTTATGTTTATTGCGAAAACAATTACTTTGTTTCTAATGAATGTGTACATAACATGAATACATGTATAATTTGAGCTCAGATAATTTTCTGTCTTTCCATTTGCTTAATATTTTCATTTTCATTAAATTAACAGAGACTATAAAGGTGATCCATGCTACTACAGACAATTGACTTTGACTCATTTTCAAATTGAGTGAATTACATTTTCACAATAAGTAGTAGCAGATAATATTCATGAAATTTACTTCCTACTTAAACAAAAGAAAATTTTTTCACAACGCTTAAATGTCAAGAAAAATTTCTGACAGGGATATTGTATTAAGATGCTCTTTACATAACTGGATGAAAGAAAGGAAAGGAAACATTTTCTGAAAAGTGTTTTAAAACAATATTTGCTCAGTGAAAACAAGTTCTATCATTTCTATATTTTAGTACTGAATACCTCAATATTGAATAGAATTCTAAGATATCTGTTACTGGACAGCCTTATCTTGATTCTGGGGAGTCCTACAGACTAAGCTTATTTATACACAAGGAATAAGAAAGGTATCTGTTCAGTATGACTACACAAAGTAAAAGATATGGACTTCTTCCTAAGTCAGTTTTCTGTTGATGCTAACAAGAGCTTCAGGGTCACATGAGGAAGGGGCCAAGGAGGTAGGAGAGTCTCTGCAGTCAATCAGTGCAGATTAAATTGTAAACTGCGATCATTATCTCATATCTGTTTCTATGAAATCCTGTCAGCTCCAAGGATATTATCAGTGTGAAAAAGGGCAATTTAGTTCATGGATTGAGGTTATTGTTCCAGGTCAGATGTCAACCTTGGTTCAAATCACAAGGGAACTGCTCCTAAGACTTCCAATGCTTGAAAACAATTTGCTTTTATTTTTATGTACTCTGACTTAACATAGAACAAGATATCTTAGATAAATATTTATTTTCCGTTTCAAGAAATAGACTTCAAAAGTAATTGCCACGTTTACACACAGGGTTAAGCAGGAAACTTACCGTGTGATCAACACAGCACAAGAGACAGATACTGACAGAGGTGGGGTCAGTGCTTTCAGCAAGAGCCAGCTGTATGTATGGCCAGTGTTCATGTTTCAGGAGACCTTACTATGTGGTGTACATACCTGACTTTACAAGTTGAACATGTAGATCATTTTAAATAAAATCATAAATTGGCAGCTTGGTGCTGGAGAAATATCAGAAATCTCAAGTGTCTAAGACAATTAGGTTAATTAATCGTTAATAAAAAGAAGTCAATGAGTTCCTTTCTCTATTTTCTAATATTGAACTATATGCAAGTTCCCTAGACCTGATTATCAGAGATATGATTAAAAACATTCTGAGAATGGAGTCTACAGCATTTTGGTGGCCATTGTTCCAGCCTGGAACTGGAACAATGTTGTTCCTAATAAACCAGTAAAGCTATTGAAAATTCATGATGCAATCTGATGTTTACAAAAACTGAAGCACTTCTTTTGAAGATTTAATGGAATGTCTCTACTCCACACTATGAGGAATCTAACACTCTTTCCACTGATGATGCCTACTTGTTGATCACATCTAATAAAATCATATGGTTTTCATAACAATTCACAAAACCAAAGTTTTGGAACTAATTTCAGGGCAATCTTTCAACAGGAGGCCATAAGCTCTTTTGGTTTATCAGCAACCTCTTGGGCAAAGGAAGACGAGAATTGAATGAGCTATTAATAGGACAGATATATTTGTCTGAGCTGAAACGTCATGCAGTATTCACAATGGAAGAAATTCCTCTGAACTAATTTAGAGCAATCTTCTTTACTAATAACAATGAAGTAGAACTTAATCCTGTCTGGTGTTCACTACCAGTGTGTAGACTCATGTTAACTAATGGCAAGTAATAAGCAAAACTCTGAATCTCCTCCCCACCTCATAATACAGAAACTATTGACATTGAGAAATAAATCCTCTGAATAACCCAGAAATTACAAAAGAAATAAGCCTTTTTTTTTATTCCTTTGGCTCTTGTCATCATCAGGACAGATGCCCTCATAGAAAGAAGTGAAAAACAGAAGATATATAAAGACATAGTAAGATAACACATCTTTTTAAACCTTTTTTTGTAATAAGATAACACAAAATCAGTGTTTCAGTAATGGCAGAGTATTAATAGAACTGAGTGAAAATAGATGGAAATGAAAAACCCCTATATGACTCTGCACTAATATTTTATCTATATAATAGGCGTTTTAAAGCACATGAATACCAGTTATATTTGAATTAGCCTCATAGGCATTAAGAAAAAATTTAGAATGAACAAGTTACACAGTGTCAACAACATCCCAAGGGTTCACAAAAGAGCCAAAGAAATAATTCTGCATCACAAGTCATCAGATATATCTCCTCTCCTCAGAAGAGGGGTTTTGCACATAAAACATAATATATGTTATTATAGTATGATTATTATATTGATGAGTTTGTTTGTGGCACTGTCCCTGTAATATACAACTCTTTAATCAATGATCTAGATTCCTCTTTCAGAGCTGTATTGTTAAAGTGGTAATTTAAGAAATTTGATTAACCTTATAATGACTGTTTTCTTTTTCTTAAAGATATGATAGTTACACAGTCTTAGCAGAATGGCTGAAAGAATTAAGAAAAATAGAGTTTCTGTCCTCTATACAGTACCTAAAACTACTAGTTATTAATATAATCATTAGAGCTAATAGTTATTTCTATGCTTTAGTCCATGTCCCAGAGGATTGACAACAGTCCTTGTTCTTTGTATTTGCAGACTATCACACAAAGCCCAGGATCAAACAGACACTACTTTAATTATTTGCTGATTTTAATAGAACTAGGTCAAGCAAAATTAGGATTTATATCTGTAAAATAGGAGAGGTTTATAGGAACAGGCATTCTGGAAAAACACAGCCACAACTTAAAAAACGATATGTGCAGGAATTTAATACAGATAAATAGAATAGAATATGGGAAGATGTCAGCTTGCATAAAACAGTGAAGAACAGATAGCAGATAAGTATCAACAGACTCGGATAGGATGAACCCTAATAACTGCCCTCATGCTGTATACTGACAACATCAGGTAGATAGTTTAGAAACTGCCCTAATTTTCTCTAACATATAAGAAACCATATTAAGTTTAATTTTAAATGGTAATTACTTAAGTGTAGCTAGAGTTTTCCTGCCGGGCCCACAGTCAGGACAAATCTCTGTCACCCACCAGTCCCACAGCTGCTCAGCCCCAACCAAGTAAACACAGAGACTTATACTGCTTACAAACTGTATGGCCGTGGCAGGCTTCTTGCTAACTGTTCTTATATCTTAAATTAATCCAATTCTATAAATCTATACCTTGCCACATGGCTTGTGGCTTACCGGCATCTTCACATGCTGTTTTTCCTGGTGGCGACTGGCAGTCTCTCTCAGCCTTCCACTTCCCAGAATTCTCCCCTCCTTGTCCCGCCTATACTTCTTCCTGCCTGACCACTGGCCAATCAGTGTTTTATTCATTGACCAATAAGCAACATGTTTGGCATATAGACCATCCCACAGCACTTAAGTATATGTAGGTCCTCTAGAACACATTCTTTGTCTTAATTCTTATCCCAATTTCTCCCTACATGTGCAAATGCAAACTATTTTAAATTAGAGGAAACTAAGATTCACAGGTATTTCCTATGTATTATTTTACACACAACGTTGAAATAAAAATTCTTGCTGCTTTTCCATGATTTAAATTTAACCCAAATATCTTATTTGTTAATTTGCTAAACTGAATTTTCTGTATGGTGACTGGGTACTAACCTAAGCAAGACCTGAATGGAACAAAATGATGGCAGTATTGTTCAATAAAGGCAAGACTAACAGGTGGCTGAGAGGGATGAATCCATACTGGAATTCAAGCTTGGTCACAGAAAACCTGACTCTTCAGAAGTCAGGCCAAGAAGCCCTTCTCAGGTTCCTCATGACTTCCTAGGATGAGTAAGAAGATTGAGTACCACTGCTTTAAAAATTGCAGGCTCTCCTATTTTTCTCTAGGGAGATACTGATTGATACTGAGTCTGAAAGAAACCTGAAAATGTGAATACAAGAAGGAAACTTAACAGAGATCCATGTACATTTTCAAAATTTATTTTATTGTTTTACATTGTACCTAATTACATAGACTGTCTCAGTTCCTATTGGGTATACATTAAGACAGATCTGAAAAGAATGAATGGCTCTAGCTTGCTCAACGGAAAGCAATTGTAATGAAACTAAAACAGATATTCAGCCGGAATCTAAGGATAAGATTGCTTTCCTTGCTACCTTAATTGAAAGCTCTAACTATGCTGCGAGTCTACCCCTTTAAATGAACCATTCCCATGGCTGGAGAGAGAGTTCAGTGGTAAAGGGCACTAGATGCTCTTCGAGAGGACCCACATTCAATTTCTAGGAACTCCATGGGGTACCAGCCTTCTGTAACTCTAGTTCCAGAGGGGCTGATAGCCTTGTCTGGTCACTGTTTGCACCAAGTACACATAGGGTACGTGGATGTATATTCAGGTGAAACACACACATCCACTTAAAGTAAAAATAATGTTTATTTTTTAAAATGTAAGTTAGTCACTTGATATTCTTGGGAATTTAATTTTGCATTTCATTTTTGCAGCTTTATGTTGGACTTTCAGAAGCTCGTCTTTTGAATGCAGTCTTGATTACATTAAAAAAATATTTTTTTTCCCTCAGGGACATGTGGGACCATGTTGTTAGAAGTTGCTTTATTTAACTGCTGGAGTTTTTAATGTAAAGTTTCTCTTT
>CABHPR010155841.1:0-14539 GCA_902168415.1 Peromyscus melanophrys
GAGGAAGTGATCTTAGGGCTGGTGTGGGAGTTGGCTGTGCAGAGGGGGGGTGACGGGTTCTTCAGGTAGAAGGAGCCATCGAAAGTCAGAGAGCTGCATGAGTGTGGCAGGCTGGCCACACGTTTGCAGGCTGTGTTCTTACACACAGCCAGCCTGGTGAGGAAGTGATGGATGCAGTCCCACTCACTGAAAGCTCTGGAGAAGGAGCTCTCCCTGGTTGCTCACTCCTGTAACCACTTCAGAGGTGATCAGGAGGAAGCAGGAGGATCAGGAGTTCGAGGCCAGCCTCGGCTACATGAGGCATCTCCCCCTCCCCCAAAAGTCTCCAAGCTCCAACAACCACAAAAACCAAAAAGTGAAATAAAGCAGAAAAGCTCTCTGGAAGGACAGGTGTAGCAGCCCAGAGGGGCACTTGCTTCAGATTTTTCCAAAGGAATAGATTAGTGGTACCCTGATTTGGGGATGGGGTACCTGTGCTTCAGGCAGCTCAATTTCAGGTCTTGCTCAGAAATGTCCAGTGCCAGCCAACCACTGTTTGGACATTCACCAATGTCCAAGTAGCAACACTGTGTGCCTGGTCTTTGGTTGGGGATAAGAGGGTTTTGAGAGCATTTCATGATGGAGATGGGTTTTTGATCCAGCACATCGAAGGTGTGTAGCTCACCAGGCACAAGGGTATGCACAGGGTCTCCAAGATAGATCCTGTGTCTAGATAGTGAGTATACTGTTCTGGGGCACAACTCGGGGATACAGTTTATCTGGATGGACTGAGAACAGATTGTGAATGGTCCTGAATCCATGGCAAAGGAAACTGGGCTTTATCTTACAGTGGGAAGCCGTCTCTATGGAACTTATAGATATGGGCATGTCATGCTTCAGACCAGGTGTGAAAACAGACCTGCATACAGGGAGATCAGCTCACAGGCTATTTCAGGCCCTATCGGAGATCAGCAGACCCTGAAATGAGAAGCTGGGTTGAGGATAGAGAAGAAGGCAACAGAATTGAGAGGCCTTGGGAGGCCAGATCCAAGCTGGGGGCGGTGTACATACCTGCACTTCTAGCGACTATGGGCCTGAGGCAGGAGGATCGTGAGATTCAGGCCAACCTGGGCTACATAGTAAGTTCAATGCCAGCCTGGGCTGTCTATATATGTGACAATAATATTTTAAAAGAGGGAATGGATTTGAGAGGGAGTGGGATGAGGAGTCATGGGAAGGGATAGAGGTGAAAGTGTGTAGCTCAATGGTAGAATGTCTGTCTACCATGTCCAGAGGCCCTGGGTTGTTCCATCCCCAGCACCTCAAAATTAATTAATTAAAAAAAAAGAGAGAGGCTAGAGAGGTGGCTGAGATGTTAAGAATATGTGCTGTGTGCTGGAGAGATGACTTAGTGGTTAAGAGCACTTGTTGCAGAGTTGGGGATTTAGCTCAGTGGTGGAGCATTTGCCTAGCAAGTGCAAGGCCCTGGGTTTGGTCCTCAGCTCTGAAACAAGTGCTCTTAAAAAAAAAAAAAAATAGCACTTGTTGCTCTCCCAGAGTTCCAGAATTTGATTCCCAGCACCCACATGATGGCTCATAATTATGTGTAATTCCAGTTCCAAAGGATCCAATGCCCTTTCTAACCTCCACAGGCTGCTGCATGCACATAGCATATATATAAGTGTGTGTGTGTGTGTACACATATATAATTTTTTTTTTTAAAAGACCACATACTGCACTTGCAAATGGCCCGTGCTCAGTCCCTTGAAGCCACACTGGGTGGCTTGTGACTGCCAGCAGCTCCAGCTTCAAGAGTCCAGCCCATTTCTAGACTCTGCAGGGAATCCAAGAAAGGGCATCTATGAAAGGGTAAAGCTTCTACAATGGCTATGGAGTGACCCCCACCCCCCACCCGCCACCCCCAGGATCAAATTCCAGCCCTGCCTCTTATTGGCTGGGTGGTCCTAGGCAAATCATTTAAAGGTCAGCCTTAGTTTCCCTATCTGAAAATAGAAGGCTAGAGTCTATCATATTGTTAGAATTCCCAGGATAACTTAACGAAGTAACCCATGAAAAAGCACTTAGCGCACAGAGCGGGTGGGTGGTCAGAACTTAAGCACAAAGCCCCATTTTACCAGAAAGTTTGACATCAAACGAACTATCAGAGAAATGAGGGAAAGGCAGTCTTAGGGAATAACAATGCTATTTATATATTGGTTTACTTTTATGCTGCCTTGATCCACAAAGGATTGGAGGAAGCTTACTGATGAACAATTGAGTGAGATAAAATAAGTTTGAAATAATAAGAAATAAAGCAAAGAGGAATTTAGCACAGGGAGTAGAAGATGGACCTGGAAGCGATTTCAAAGCACAAAATGCTGCGCATGTTTCCTGAACTTTGTGGCCCCAGTGTGGAGAGGGTGGCTGGATAGCCTGGTCACATACACGACACAGAGGAGCTGTGATGCTCGATGCTCGCCGTTCTGTTAAGGTAAAAGGAAAACAATGGAGAGCTACCATTGTGGACCAGGCTTCTGCTCTGTGCCCCAACAGAACAGACTGAAACTCAAAATGGGGTCGCTCATGATAAGTTTTAGGCCTCCTGAAGGCCTCTCTGCCGTCTCAACAAACCGAATCAGACCAAATTGGAAAGCCCAGGTTTAATGGGTAAAGCACTCCTGGGCGATTCCCCACCCCGCAGAGAGGAGAAGGGGACGAGATGGAGACCAGAAGAACCACGAATCTGATTTTGGGGATGCTGCTTATATATCCCCTGTGGGAGTCGTTCTGAGCCTCTCTGGGGGAAGATCTGTGTTTAGCGGGCTTTGAAGGGGCGGGTTTGGGGAGGAGCTGTGTGAGATGGAGCTCCCACCCAAACATTCCAGACTCTTTGGATATAGGGATGCCAAGGTGCCAAGGGTTGAGGTGGAGCTCCTATCCAAACATTCCAGACTCTTTGAGTATAGGGATACCAGGGTGCCAGGGTGCCGGGGTGGAGTTCCCGTTCAAACAGCTCATACCAACGTTCCACACCACCAAACTGAACCCAAGCTGCTTGTCTGGCTTTCCAAGGTTTCAGGAGATGGGCCAGTTTCTATCCACATTCCCTTGCATTGATGCTTTCCAAAAAAGGTAGCATGATGTTAATTGCTCAGTTATTTTCCTATTGCTCTGTCTTCCTGTCCCCATCTCACAAGGATACTCATTTTGAAATGACCCATCTGGGCTTCCTTCATCCTTTCCTGTCTATATAGACAACTCTTCTACTCAGCCCTTTGGAAAACCTATTCAGTGTTATAGAATGAAGTGCTGTTCCATTCTGGAATCACAAATAAATCCAATTATGATCTTTAAATTGTGGATAATTTTGCTGTCTGATAGTACCAAATCCAGAGAGGAATTTATTTTCTCCCAAACCCCCCCCCCCATGAACAAATTCTTCAATGTTTTCCTTCCAATAAACCTTACAGAGAGCTTTGTGAAGCAGCATTGATTTATCTGGTTGGTGTTAGAGGAAAGAGCAGTGCATAGAATCTGCAAGACCTTCAGGGGTCTCCAAAATGCTTGAAACCTGACAAAAATGTCCTCAGATCCAAAATATGACAGCTACCAAAAAAAAAACCCACAAACCTGAGACAACATAAATAATATGACAAGCAAGAGAAAATCAAGCATTCATTTCAAATGTTTAAACAGAAAATAATTAACATATATATTGTTTGTTTGTTTTTCAAAACAGGGTCTCTGTGTAGCCCTGACTGGCCTGAAACTCACTCTATAGACCATGCTGGTCTTGAACTCAGAAATCCTCCTGCCTCTGCCTCCCAAGAGCTGGGGTTAAAGGCATGGGCCCTCACCACCCAGATACATTTAATATAATTTATTTAATTATTTATTTTATTATTTGTTTGTTTGTTTGTTTGTTTAGTTTTTCGAGACAGGGTTTCTCTGTGTAGTCCTGGCTTTCCTGGAACTCACTTTGTAGACCAAGCTGGCCTCGAACTCACTGAGATCGCCTGTCTCTGCCTCCCGAGTGCTGGGATTAATGAGCCAATACCACCCAGCTTACATTTAATGTTTTAAAATGTGCTATTTTTATTCCTTATGCTGCCTGCATGAGTGTATGTGTACATGTGTGTGCAGGTGCCCAAGGTGGAAGAAGGCATCTGATCCCCTGGGACTGGAGTTACAGATGGTTGTGAGCTGTCATGTGGGTGCTGGGAACTGAACCCAGGTCCTCTGGAAGAGCAGCCGATGCTCTTATCCATTAAGCCATCTCTCTGGCCTGAGTTTTAGCATGTTAGGTAGGAGTTGAACCTATCCTTCAGAAATGGTAAGTACCAGGGACTTATGAAGATTTTGGTGACTCCTTGTGGTTGCTATGGTGATGGTTTAGTCACATCTCTCACCTAACTGACAGCATCCCGTCAAATCTGTGAGGCAGAGGATGTGGGGGAGGGTAATGGTCCAGCCACTACTTTTCTTTTTCTTTCTTTCTTTCTTTTTGTTTTTTGTTTATTTATTTATTTATTTTTTGAGTAAAACCAAAGCTTATTCTAAGCCACAGTCATCCTAGGGTCTCCCCTGCTGTATAGCCTCCCTGGTTCTGTTGCAGTCTGATTGTTCTTAGCTTTATATCTAGAATCCACTTATGAGTGAGTACATACCATGTTTGTCCTTCTGGTTTTGGGTTACCTCACTCAGGATGATATTTTCTAGTTCCATCCATTTGCCTGCAAATTTCATGCTGTCATTGTTTTTCTCTGCTGAGTAGTACTCCATTGTGTATATGTACCACATTTTCTTAATCCATTCTTCAGTTGATGGGCATCTAGGTTGTTTCTAGGTTCTGGCTATTACAAATAGTGCTGCTATGAACATAGTAGAGCATGTATCTTTGTGGTATGATTGAGCATTCCTTGGGTATATGCCCAAGAGTGGTATGGCTGGGTCTTGAGGTAGTTCGATTCCCAATTTTCTGAGAAACCACCATACTGATTTCCACAGTGATTGTACAAGCTTGCATTCCCACCAACAGTGGAGGAGTGTTCCCTTTGCTCCACATCCTCTCCAACATAGACTGTCATTAGTGTTTTTGATCATAGCCATTCTGACAGGTGTAAGGTGGTATCTCAGAGTCATTTTGATTTGCATTTTTTTAAAGATTTATTTTTATTTATTATGTATACAGTGTTCTGTGCTACATGTATGCCAGCTCTTATTACAGATGGTTGTGAGCCACCATGTGGGTGCTGGGAATTGAACTCAGGACCTCTGGAAGAACAGCTAATGCTCTTAACTGCTGAGCCTTCTCTCTAGTCCCCACTTTTTTCAATCAGTTATTGTTTGATTTGAGATTGTTTATAAGACAATGACAAATATTCAATTATCAATGTATACTTTGTTATCGTGATACAGGATGGACTGACTTCTCTAATCTCTGATGAAGGGCTTCAGGGCGATTCTGAGAGTCACCAGAACGACCTGTTTTCCACAGGTGTACAGTTGACAGGTCTAAAGAGCCAGTGGCCCTTTCATACGTATTTGTACTGAGTTTACTTTGGAGCGTGTACCAGGAAGTTGTATCACTCAAAGCTAGACATTCTGTAGGAACTTTCACAAGATTTTCTTTCCAAATAGTTCAGACAGTGTTTGGTTACACATTCTTTTTTTGTTTGTTTGTTTTTGTTTTTTTGTTTTTTTCGAGACAGGGTTTCTCTGTGTTGTTTTGGTGCCTGCCCTGGATCTCCCTCTGTAGCCCAGGCTGGCCTTGAACTCACAGAGATTCTCCTGGCTCTGCCTCCCTGAGTGCTGGGATTAAAGGCATGCACCACCGCCACCTGGCTGGTTTCACATTCTTAAAACAAACAAACACACACTTCGGAATAACCATGTCAGCGGTCAGTCACATGGTAGTAGTAGTTGGAATTGTAGATGGCTAAGGGGGTGGGGGTTGTGTCCCCCCACCCCATTTTATCTATGTCTCTGATTTCATTTGTAAAAGTCCAGGAAAGGGCAAAGTGTATCCTCTACAAGAAGGCTCTTTCTCATTGAAGACAGTTCCCATGTAGATGTGGGAGGCTCTTGCGCCACATGTCCATCTTTGGTCTTTGAATTTGGGCCTTTCAATCTCTAGTTAAGTAAAGATCCATTCTGAGTCACCAACCTAAGACAGAGCACCTGTGTGGCCTGGGCAGGCGTCTCCATGACGGGTAAGGTGACCTGCTGACGTCCCACGCAACCCAAGTCAGAAGCTCATTTTTTGATAAAAGGGGGACCTGTAGGGCCCTGGCCCCCGTTTTGGGTAACTGCTGCCTTGCTTGTGCACCTTGACATTGATATCCTCCCTATGCTAATTCCCTACCAGGTTCCACCCTCCTGAATGCTTAAGAGAAGTTCCTTGTCTGTGTATCCTGAATAATGGGCGTTAACAGATTAGAAGCAAGATTGTAAAACATCAGTAGTGAACTTCTGCCATCCAGGTCCTCCCATTGTGCTGTAAGCCTGTATTTAAGACCTCCTCCCCCCCTCAATAAATGACATTCGGCATTTAAAATTAAATATATATATATATATATAATTGAATGAATACTGCGAATGTAATCTATGAATACCACAAATGTGATTAATATCTTTTCATCTTTTCTACCAATCCTGATGACTGTGACTTCCTGGGACTAGAATCTGTAGGCCTTTAAAATCAGATGTATGTGTTTTTATTTGATATATCTAAGTGTTTTGTGTGTGTGTGTGTGTGTGTGTGTGTGTGTGTGTGTGTGTTATATGTGTGCCTAGAGCTCGTGGAGGAGAGGTGCCAGACTGGAGTTACAGATGGTTGTGGGCTGCTATGTGTGTGCTAAAAATCAGACCCAGGTCTCCTGGAGGAGAGGCCAATGCTTTTAACCACTGAGCCATCCTCTCGTTAGTTTTTAAGGGAACCAAACACATCGTGGGGTGGTTCTGTTACAAAAGATAGAAAATTATGAACATCAAAAAGGTAGGGGCATTTTAAGGTGAAGCTGACAGACAATTAGAGGGGAGGGGCTTGTCAACCCCCTAACCCAGTGATTGGCAACTTCGGGTTCTCCCTGGTTCTCTGCCTTATCGTCTATGCAAACTGTATGTGTTGGCACAACAGTGGCTGTGGTCAGATTCATTTTTGTTTAACAAACAGAAATGTGTGTCCTCCAAGAGTAACTTTAAGCTAAGGTTTTTTGAGAACTAAGGTACATGTTTATGATGAACATCCAGTTTCCCTTACCAGTTCTGTCCACATGAAGCCGAAGGGGACCAGATGCGGAGTCGGACACTTTTAGGGCTGCCTTCCCAATAGCTGACTTCCCTCCTGCGGTGACTTGGCCTCTTCTGTGACCTCCTTTACTCTCTGTCTTTCCTTCATTACTTCTTCCAGACTGCCCCCAGCCTCCTGGGGAACACAGCCAACGCCTGCTGGCAGCCCGGGATTCCAGTGCCCACATTAGCACATCCTGAGGGAAACTGAAGTCACGGCAGTGATGCTGCTGCGTAAGATCTCTGGTGGAGACTGTCTAGGAGGGGCCCCGAAGAGTGATGCCTTCAATACTGTGTGGGAAGGCCTTTGTCTGGGGTCCTCAGAACCCACTCAGAGGAGACAAATGGTCTTCAGAAGGAGTTTATTGCCTAGTGCAGATGGAGGCAGGCATGGGCCAGCCCTTGGAGCATCCCCTGGAAAGCGGCAAGGATGACAGGAACAGACCTGGAGGTGGAAGCTCTGTGTGCTGCCTCTGGCTTTACGGCCAGCTCACTAGCTCTGGGACTGCAGGCTAACAACTTGACCTCCTTGAGCGGTTCTTCTCCGAGGGGGTTGGCTTAGGATTTCTAAGTTTTCTGTGACTGCAATTAGTATACGATAGTAAATATGGAAAAAAAAAGAAGCTGGTAAATGAATATGTTGAGGTAAAACTAGTTAGTTGTTGTTGTTGATTGTTTGTTTTTTTGTTATTCGAGACAGTTTCTCTGTGTAGCCCTGGCTGTCCTGGAACTTACTCTGTAGACCAGGCTAGCCTCAAACTCACAAAGGTCTGCTTGCCTCTTTGCTAGGATCAAAGGCGTGTGCTACCACAGCCCAGCTAAAACTGAATTTTTTTTTTCCGAGACAGAGTTTCTCTGTGTAGCTTTGCGCCCTTCCTGGAACTCACTTTGTAGACCAGGCTGGCCTCGAACTCACAGAGATCCACCTGGCTCTGCCTCCCGAGTGCTGGGATTAAAGGCGTGTGCTACCAAAGCCCAGCTAAAACTGAATATTTTTAAAGGAAAGAAACCCCAGTGCAGTTTAGACTGTTAACCAAAGGCAAATTGCTGGTAGCTACTCCTAATGAAAAGCTTAGAAACCCGGGAAAAATCTGCGATGAGAAATTGTGCGCCGTCTTGTTCTCTGTGAAATGCTGCCTTCCTACTTCTCCTTAGTGTTGTGAAGTAGGTCTGGTCTGAAGAGAAACAGGCATGGCCAAGGCATATGTTGAGGCAGACACTTGGCTGCTGGAGAACTCCACCCTAGGGGGTCTTTCCTGGAATGAGCTTGCAGTTGTGGAAGAGGCGGAAGTCTCCGTCTGTGATTGCTGCTCTGTGTCCCAGGGCACCACCTAGAGGACACAAAGGTGTAAAGAATGGTGAGAGCCAAATTCAATTGGATGGCACCAGCGTCACTGAGTCACACTGTGAGACTGTGTAGCCAGGAGGAAGTGGGAATTTCCATGGCAGGAAGGATCCTGCTTCCAAGATCCATAAATTAGATTGCTGTGTGCTGGAATACAGACTCGACGGCAATGCTACCATCAATGGAGTCCATTGTGAGGTGTGGGAGGTGGAGGAAAGCGAGCAGCCCTCTCTGTGAAGCGACTTCAAACTACTTACTCCTCTTGCGAGCTCTTCACCGGGGCTGGCCAACAGTGCAGAAGTGCTAGACTTCAGTGCATGATAAAAATCATCTATTTGAATGAAGGTGATCTGGCTGGAATCTGGTTCCAAAATATTAGACAATGGTCCTTGAAAAGCCGGTGGGACTTTTCTAGCTAGAGTATTTTGTTGGGCTAAAATTCCTCGCAAGCATTTGAGTTTGCCATCTATTTAACCCCTTTGTTTTCTGAGTGCCAGTCTCTCGTAGATTGATCTTGTGTAGCTGAATTTGTGTGTGTGGCCAACATCCTCCGAATCCTGGTATACCAGGGCAGAGAACACAAGAGCCTTCTGTGCACAGGGATACTGCCAGTGGAGTGCCCAGCTTAAGAGCCATTTTATGGAAAGTCCTCAGGCCATTCAAGTGCCTCCCCAGAGACCTTCGAGGGCTCGTGTGAAGTGGCTTCAATTGACAGTGTGTCACTGGTGTCGAGCATTAAGTGTCCCAAACAGCGTTACTTCGGATTTAGCCCTATGAGAGTTCTTTCTCTCAAGACCTCACAGCAAATTTAACTGTTGTTTTCCTTCGATGCACTGAGTTGGGGATTTTTGAGAGTCTAGACAAACATATGGATAAAGCTGGCCAGGTTTGGTGGTGCGGGTCTGTAATTGGGAAAGTCGAGAGCCAGGAGGAATCCAAGTTCAAGTTCAGCCTGTGCAACTTAGTGAGATCCTGCCTTGAAAAAGTACAAAGGGGTGCTGGGGTGTGACTGAGGAATAGAGTGCTGAGTTCCATCCCTGGCACTGGAAAAAAGAATTAATTTAAATATATAGGAGTGTGTTTAATGAATTGCAGGAGCATTGTTTACTCTTTTTTGTTGTTGTTTTTCGAGACAAGGTTTCTCTGTGTAGCCCTGGCTGTCCTGGAACTCACTCTGTAGACCACCACTACCTGGTTTTTTGTCTTTGTTTTCCTATAAAAAAATAATTAAAGAAGCAAGAGTAAGTCAGGCCTGGTGTCGCAAAATAATTAAAGGAGCAAGAGTGAGTCAGGCCTGGTGTCGCACACCTTTGATCCCAGCACTTGAGAGACAGAGGCAGGAGGATCTCTGTGAGTTCAAGGCCAACATAGTGAGTTCTTGGACAGCCAGGAATACCCAGAGATTCTGCTTCAACAAAACAAAACAAAAAGAAAGAAACAAGAATGTACTATTCTATTCACAGTCCAAGTTGGCTTTGGATTTTTCACTCCCTTTCTGCCTTCCCAGTGCTGTATTAGAGATACACACACACACACACACACACACACACACACACACACACACATACACACACACACACACACACACACACACCCCAACTCCCAGAGCAATGCTTCGAATTTTGTTTTTTCCAAAGATTGGCTTGGACTAAAAGTCTGTTTCTCTCTTTCTCGCGACTCACTGGAAACCCCTTTGGAGGCCTGGGCTCTGTCTGTTTCTGTGTTCCCTCTCTCTTGAGAGCAGCAGGACAGACTTGAGGTTTGCTTTGGTTTGGGGTGAGGTAGCCTGGCCTTGCTAACCCTTGCCCTGCTTTCTGTGTGCCAGCAGTGGTGGGATGAGCTCAGTCTGGCAGCTCCAGGGACATTTAAATGATGAAGTCTCTCGTTCCAAAGGGACTGGCTTAAGTGCATGCGACGGGACAGAAAAAGTAGAAGTCTTCATTTTCTAGATGGACTGTGCACCCAGGACACATGGAATCAAGTGTCCCTTCCCTTGACCAAGAATGAAATTATCTTAGTTCCTTTTCTGTTGCTGTGTTAAGACACTATGACCACCAGGTGGCAGTGGTGCACGCCTTTAATCCCAGCACTCAGGAGGCAGAGCCAGACAGATCTCTGTGAGTTCAAGGCCAGCCTGGTCTACAAAGTGAATTCCAGGATAGGCTCTAAAGCTACACAGAGAAACCCTGTCTCGGGAAAAAAAAAAAAAAAAAAGACACCATGACCTAGAAGAAGCATTAGATTGGGGCCTACAGTTCCAGAGGGATGGGAATCCATGACCATCCTGGCAGGGAGCATGGCAGCAGGCAGACATGGCACTGGAGCAGCAGCCAGCAGCTCACGTCTGATCCACAAACAGGAGGCAGAGAGAGAGCTGGGACTGTGGGAAGCTTTTGATTCCTCGAAGTCCGACCCATGACACACCTCCTCGAACAAAGCCACACCTCCTAATCCTTCCCAAATATTTCCACCAACTGAGACAAAGTACTGAAACATATGAGCCTATTTTAAGGCACCGCAAACCTCTTCCACGAGGTCTCATTTTCTCTTCAGCTTTTGCCCAATCCCTCCTGTTTTCCACAGCTGCATCTTTTGATAGACATGCCTGCAACTGCTCATCTATCTTTTCTTCCTCTGTCGCGGACTTCTTGACTCCATACTTCCTACTCAGATTCTGCTCTCTTCAATCCACGAGGTAAGGCTCACTATGGCCCCGGAAAACCCCACCTTCTTAGTGATTCCTGAGATACTTCCTCCTCTGGCATGTTTATTCCTAGGAGCATCCTCCGTCTTTTTAGTGTCTGTCATCTCTGCCCAGCTTTAAAGCCTTTGATCTGTCTAATGTTCGGTCCTGGGGCTCCAGAGCTTACTGCCATATTATGGAGTGGACTGTGTCCCCACCCTCTAATTTGGGTGTTGAAGTCTTCACCTCTGGTAGCTCAGAAGGTGGTCTTATGTGGAAGTGGGGTCTCAGCAGAGGCAATCATTTGAGTTTCTATTGGAGCGGCATATGTACTTGCATGGTGTCCTTATGAAAGGATTCTGACACAGAAACCCACAGATAAAGATGAAGGCAGAGATTAGAGTGATAGGTCTGTAAGACAAGAAAAACCAAGGACTTCCATGCACCACTGGAGTCAGACACAAACCTGGAACAGTCGTCCTCATGGTTCTCAGGGGACTAAGGCTTTCGGTTGTTAATCTCCAGAACTGTAAACTAGAACATTTCTTTATTCATGTGTGCACGCACGTGCATACAGACTCAAGAGTGGTCCCTGTGTGGAGACCAGAGGATAACTTTCAGAAGTCAGTTCTCTCCATTTACTCAGGAGAGCCAGCTCAGGTCACCAGCCTTTCAGGTTGTCCAGTTTTTGTGGCAAGTGCTTTCATCCTGTTAGATTCTATGTTTCTCTTTTTCTCCCTCCTTCCCTCCCTCTCTCCCTCCCTCCCTCCCTCCCTCCCTCCCTCTCTCTCTCCCTCCCTCCCTCCCCCCCTCCCTCCCTGTCTCCCTCTCTCTCTCCCTCCCTCCCTCCCTCTCTCTCTCCCTCTCTCTCTCCCTCCCTCTCTCCCTCTCCCTCCCTCCCTTCCTTCCTTATCTTTTTTGTTTGTTTTTTTCAAGACAGGGTTTCTCTGTGTAGCCTTGACTGTCCTGGAACTTGATCTGTAGACCAGGCTGGCCTCGAACTCACAGAGCTCCACCTGCCTCTGCATCCCAAATGCTGGGATTAAAGATGTGCGCCACCACTCGGCTGCTGCTGTTGCTGCTGCTGCTGCTTCTCCTCTGTTGGGGAGTATTATTTTAAGGTGTGTTACTTTTGTTTATGTTGCATTTGTTTAACTCTGTGAAGCTGTGTTATTTTGCCTGTCTAAAACACCTGACGGCCTAATAAAGAACTGAACGACCAATAGCTAGGCAGGAGAAAGGATAGGTGGGGCTGGCAGGCAGAGAGGATAAATAGAAAGAGAAATCTGGGGGGAGATTGAGAAGTAGCCAGAGAAAGAGAAGGACATCAGGGGTCAGCCACTCAGCCACACAGCAAGCCACAGAGTAAGAAATAATGAAAGGTATACAGAAAAAGAGAAAGGTAAATGCCCAAAGGCAAAAGGTAGATGGGCTAATTTAAGAAAAGCTGGCAAGAAACAAGTCAAGCTAAGGCTGGATATTTATAAGTAAGAGTAAGCCTCTGTGTGTGATTTATTTGGGAGCTGGGTGGCAAAACAACAATAGTCCTCCTCCTTTCTTCGTCTCCTTTTTTAAATACTGTCTCTTTATGTACTCCTGGCTATCCTGGAATTCACTATGTAGACCAGGCTAGCAGGATGGCCTCTGACTCACTGAGATCCCCATGCCTCTGCTTCTCAAATGCTGGGGTTACAGATGTGTGCCACCACACCTGGCCACTTGTTTCTGTTTCTTGAGTCACCGGGTTTTCAGGACATTGCTGTGGAGTTCCTGCTGACTAATCCCCTTCTACTCCTGCCCCAGAGTCCCCAGGTTTCTATCACCGAGCCTTTGTACTGCTAAATATCAAGATGAGGAGCAAGTCAGATGGCTCCACTCCCCACTCCTTTCCAATATCATCCTAGAAGTCCAGGATAATGCAAGACCACAGGAAAGAAAAGGCAAAGTTATTGGAAAGGGGGAAATAAAACTATTATCATTGACAAGTGACGTACTTGTCTATGAAGAAAATATGAAAGAATAAATAAGAAAAACTGTTTGTAGACGAATTTCTAAAGGGTCTTATTAAATCAAAAACATGGAGCCAGACACAGGGGTGAAAACCTGAGGGAGATCGGAGTAATGGGAACAGTCCGAATGAAAGATGGTCCAGGCTGCTGGGCTGCTGCTCTGCTACTTGAGTCATGTGATTTGGAAGAGTCACGAGGGGCTGAACTATCAGTAGCTGCTAGAGAGCTCTTTGGAACTCAGGAAGGGACCCAAAGGGGAGCTATGGTGGAGGGTCTTGGGATTGAGGGGCAAAGCCCTGCCATTATCTACAGAAAAAGTACTTTCCTTCAGAGAAACAGCCTTTGGCCTGCTCCCAGGCCTTAGCAGACACTGAAGCCTGCCCTTGGCCCACAAGATACCAGATACGCTACCCATCATGAACTGTGTGTTATCTGATCGAACAAACTATAAAGTTGGCGTGCACACAGATTCCACTGTCAAGTGGAAGTGGTGAGCTGACCTTAGCAAGTGTTGAAGACTAGTAGGATACAGGATGAGGGAGCGACCCTGAGCCTGTAGTTCCCACTCAGGGTTGCTCTGTCCAGCCTATGTGTGCATGTGGCCTCATGGCAAACTCTCCATGACCCATGGACAGAGTAAGAGAAGGTATGTACTTGCTTTAGAGATGGTTCTGCATGGTGTGCAGACATCACCTTAAAATGGACAGGTACCATGCAAAGCTTCTCTCTGGAATATCCTTGGACAGCCGTGAAGGCAAATCTCATTGGGGAGAAAGTTGGACAGTTTATCTGGCTGTGCATCTTGCTTGGCAGAAGAAATGGCTATATATTGACTATATGCTATGGCAGATTGGGCTGGATGGTCAGGGGGGTGGAAGGAATATCATTTTAAATTGATGATGACCAGCACTCGGGAGGCAGAGCAGGAGGATCCCTGTGAATTCAAGGCCATCCTGCTCTACATAGGGAGTTCCAGGACAGCCAGGGCTACATAGCAAGACCCTGCCTCAGCAAACAAACAAACAAACAAGAACATCCTACCCAAAAAACCAACCAAAACCAGCAAAAAATTGACAAGGAAATCTGGGGAAGAGGTAAATTGGCCTCTCTGAATTGGGGAGGGGGGAGGGGAGAAGTACGTGAAGATATTCATATCACACATGACTGCTCACCCAAGGGTGACTTCAGCATAGGAGAGAGAGAGAGAGAGAGAGAGAGAGAGAGAGAGAGAGA
>CABHPR010155841.1:14639-24691 GCA_902168415.1 Peromyscus melanophrys
GTGTGGAGAGAGAGAGAGAGAGAGAGAGAGAGAGAGAGAGAGAGAGTATTTGACAAGGCCTTGCTTTGTAGCCCAGACAGGCTTGGAACTCCTAACTCCCCCATTACTACCTCCCAAATGCTGGGATTCTAAGTGGACACTACCATGTCTGCCCAACAAACTGGCTCTTTTTACTCTTCCAAGCCTCATTTTAAGTGCCACCTCCTGAGAGGACCCCTCCCTGAGCTCTGACCTAACTATCTCTTCCATTCTCTGATGTGATGAGGCCATTCTCACACTGCATTTTCTACAACCTGAAGTGTCCTGCTAATTAACACTCCCAAGGGTGGCAGCATGAGCCTTCAGGACTCCTCACATGGATTTCAGCCTGCATCTGCTCTGTTTTGCAAATTCTGACCTCAGTTTTGGGACTTCGTTCCACTGAGTTTGGACTTACGGACATTTCTGTCCTGGAGGGGTAGAAGGGTGTCTTAGTTGCTTTTCTACTGCCATGAAGAGACACCATGACCAATGCAACTTATAAAAGAAAGCATTTAATTCAGGGCTCATGGTTCCATAGGGTTAGTTCATGACCATCATGGCAGGGAGCGTGGCGGCAGGCAGGCAGGCGTGGTGCTGGAGAAGTAGCTGAGAGCTCACATCTGATCCACAGGTACAAGTCAGAGAGAAAGAGAGCTAACTGGGAATGGTGTGGGCTTTTGAAACCTCACAGCTCACCCCCAGTAACACACCTCTTCCAACAAGGACACACTTCCAAACCTGTCCCAAACAGTTCCACCAACTGGGGACCAAGCATTCAAACATATGAGCCTATGGGGGACATTCTTATTCAACCCAGCACAGAGGGCATGGTCAAGTTCTGTCTCTCAAGCTTCAGTGTCCATTTCCCAGACCTCAGGATGAGTTTTGTTCCCTCTGAGTCCCGGCCTCCACTGCTTCCAGTTAGAAACCACAGCTTCTTCTCAGCCTTCCCAAGCTTTCCACACTCTCTCCTCCCTGCTGCCTCCTGAAATGAAGTTCCATTTGTCATGGTTCTTAGAAAATGCTGCTAATTGGACCGTGCATGGGCATCATGGGACTGACTGGCTCAACAGCCACGCTTCAGGTATTCTACTGGTTTCATTTCTGTCACTGTGGGGGAAAAACAACAAAACAACAACAACAACAAAACAAAAAAACCAAAGAAACAGAAACCATAGAGGCAGAAATGATTTCTTGTGCTTACACTTCCAAGTTCCTCTCTATCATTTTGGGGACGTCAAGGCAGGAACTCAAGCAGCTGGTCTTAACACATCCACAGTCAAGAGCAAACATAGAATAAGTGCACCCTTGCTTGCTTTCATCCAGCTTTCTCCTGTCTTATATAAGACTCTCTGCCTAGGGAATGGTACCACCCACAATGGACTAGGTCTCCTACGTCAATGAGACACCCCCTGACATGCCCACAGGGAACTTGATCTTAATAATTTTTCATTAACTCACTTTGTGAGAACCAAAGGTTCTTTTGTTGTTGTTATTTATTTGTTTGTTTGTTTTTTCTAGACAGGGATTCACTGTGTAACAGCTCTGGCTGTCTTGGAACTCACTTTATAGACCGGGCTGGCTTCTAATTCACAGAGATCCTCCTGCCTCTACCTCCCGAGTGCTGGGATTAAAGGAGTACATTACCACCGCCCAGCCCAAAGTTACATTTTAAGTTTTAATTACTATGCCTTAGAGATCCATAAAACAAAATGCCTCTGATTTGCAAGCCCCTTGCCCAAGGACAGATAGTTCCTGAAATGCTGGAGGCTACTGTTTATGGGAGATAACAAGCCACATGTTTTACACCCCCTAAACAAGTTTGTTTGCCTATCTGCACCGGGTGTGCTTGATCATATGTGCGTGGGAGGTACGAGGGCAGGAAATATGTCAGGATGTACCCTTGCCCCAGATTGGATATAGTCAGGAGGTATGCAGACAGGAAGTACATCAGGATGTATGCTTGCCCTCATGGAAAATGCAGTGTATTATGGGTTTTGCCTTCTCAAACCTCTGCAAACCTTGATTCAGGGCCATTTCCTGGGAACACGAGTGTAGACCTGGCAGAGCCCATACCCCTGGCCAGTGTTTAATTAAAGCTTACTTCAAATTTGACTTTAGATTGTGGTAATGGTCTTATTTTTGACCGGTGGGATTAACCACTTCCAAGTGATTCTAGGCTGTGTCAAGTTAAAGCCAGTGCAGACATCCCTGGCAGGTATCTTATGTGAAAGAATTATCGCTGAATTTGAGGAGTGATCACGACTTTGTGTGTGTGTGTGTGTGTCTCCATGAAGGAATCTTTACCTTTTAGAAGTATACAACATCGGGGTTGGGGGTTTAGCTCAGTGGTAGAGTGCTAGAAATTATATGTATATGGTATTAACTTCAAAGTATTAATAATTAGAGGAGAGTGGAGTTTAGATGACACAAAATTCAAGTTGGAGCTGAGTGACATGTATCTGGAAGGTCCTTGTACTAACAGGTCTTTCTACTCTGACAGATACTTAAATGTTTCCCACAGGAAACAGTGGAAAACAAGAGCTGGGGATGTAGCTCAGATAGCAGAGTGCCTGTTTAGCATTCATGAAGTCCTGGGTTCAGTCCCCAGCACCATATAAACTAGGGGTGGTGGCACACGCCTGTAATCCCAGCACAGGGTGGGGTGGGGCAGGAGGGTCAGAAATTCTCCTACATAGTAAGTTCAAGGCCAGCCTGGGCTACATGAGACCCTGTCTCAAACAAAACACACACACACACACACACACACACACACACACACACACACACACACACACTGTAAAAGGGAAAAAACAACAACTAAAAACCACCTCCCATTTGAGGACCCAGTGGGTACATTTTACAGGGACGCCGGGTGGGTACATTCTGGAAAAGCTGTTCTGGAAAGTTTATTCATATCAAAGCAGGCAGGTGGCTGCTGCAGTGGAAGCCTCTGAGCCCAGGAAACTCTCTGACTCGCTTGTTCCTCTCATCACTCTGCAAAATAAATGTCAGTACTCCTAACTTGGCTGCTTGGGAAGCTGGACTTCACATGCTGGGCTTTACTATGGCTTCACCTGTCTCTTCGCCTTTGGAAATACCGTGTCTGGGAAAGTACTTAAGAGGATAGTGAATGAGATATTTTGTTCTCTTCCAAAACTACTTCTTAATGTTATTTCATTCTTACTGTTTGGTGTAGTGTTGGGATCAAACCCAGGGCCTCCTACGTGCTGGGCATGTGCTCTCCCAGTAAGCCACACCCCAGCCTCATTCTTGAGACTGAAGGAGTGTTTTGATTTGTGTAGGAGCTGAACTAGCCTGCCGTCTTCCTTGCCCTTCTAAGGCCCCCGGAACCCTTGTCCCCAACCTCAGTTCCCTGAGAGGCAAGTTACCCCCTCAGAGAACTCCGTTCTTGCTTGGCAGTGGGGACTCAAGGTTGTCGCAGAGGGCGGGGCCCAGGTGGGGCTGGGGTGGAGCAGGGCTGGCCGGTGTGGCAGGTTTGAGCTCACCTACTGCAGGATGTGTTGATACAACAGAGTGGCCTCTGGAGAGGGAGCTGGGACAGTGTGTGGAGGGGGAGAGGCTAGGCAGCCTCCCTGCCACCGGGCTCTGGGCCACTTGAAAGCCACAACTGACTGTGGCTGCTGCTGCTGCCGCCTCTGCTGCCGCCGGGCACTGCCTGCTCCAGGAATTGGGCAGTGGGTCCCCACTCAGAACCAGCTCCAAGGAAACTCAGGTGAGAAAGGTCTTTGCATTGCGCTTTTTGGTCTGCGTGAAGCTAATGTCTTACGGTTCTGTGGACACGTTGCCTTGGTTATCAGGCAGAATAGTAAAAACCAAAAAACTTTCTGATTCATTTTGGTGCCTAAAGGCAAAGTGTAGCTCCAGTTGGTGGACTTCTGGGGCGTAGGGTAAGGAAAAGAAGTAAGTCAGGACATCATTTTTGAAAATTACTTTGTGATTAATGTTGAGCTCGCTCTATGCTAAACTGATAGGATAGCCCCAGCCTCAGGATTTTGCTGGCTCGTGGAGATATGGGGCACTTGTTAAGCAAGTCACTGACTAATAATCTGGCTGCAGACGGGAGGCAGGATAGTCAGGAAGGTTTGCTGGAAGATTGGAGGGATGATGGGGTGTTGGATGGATGGTGGAGAGGAAAGATTGAGATCCCAGACTCAGCTGGGGAGCATGAGCAAAGGCCCTGGGGGAAGAGAGCTGGGGGGGGGGGGGGTTTCTCATGGATGTAACCAGGGGAAGGGTCAAGGCTTGGCAAGCCATGGAATAGAGGGATCCTGATCCCCCAGGATCTGGAGTTGAGTCTAGAGCTGTTCAGTGAGGTCAGGAAGGGATCTGGGGCTCCAGGCCCTGGGGGTCACATGGAAACAAGAATTGAGGACCTTAGGGCTGGAGTCCTGGACCTACAAACCATAGGAGTTTCGTGGCTTGGGTTATGGGGTAAGATGAGGTAGCGGTGATGGGCGATGAGACGGAAAGGTGACAGGAAGGGCAGTTTCTGCGTGTGTGTGTGTGTGTTGCGGGGACCTTCCTGGGTCTGATGTGTTATTTAGTGAAAACTTTGGGGCTCACTGAACCCCTTTGCAAGTCTGTTCTCTCTCTCTCTCTCATGTATGTATGTATGTATGTATGTATGTATGTATGTGTGTGTGTGTGTGTGTGTATGTATGTATGTAGGTAGGTAGGTATGTATGCCTTTTATTGCTGTTGTTGGTTTTTGTCTTTCAAGATAAGGTTTTTCTATGTAGCCCTGGCTCTGTAGACCAGGCTAGCCTTGATCTCAGAGACCCACCTGCCTCTGTCTCGCTAGTGCTGGGATTAAGTGCTACAGTCCCCTGCTCTCTCCCTCTACTTTGTGGTGTCTAGGATCGAACTAAATCAGGCCAGATGGCAAGCACCTTTCTCCACTAAGCAATCTCCCGGGCCCATGATGAATGATTGGAGGTGGGGGAATGTTGAGTCACAAACATCACACGCCACACTTTGGAATGCATTGTCCCTGAGCATCGAGAAGGCTCTTTATGGTGTACACTGAGTGGTTGGAAAGCAGCTGTTGTGAGCCAGGGTCTTGGCTCCTTTTCTCTACTTCACACCTGACCAGCTTTGGATGATGTCTCATCACCCAGCCTGAGCATCCCTTATCTGAAATGCTTGGCACCAGAACTTTTAGATTTCCACATTTACAACACACACACACACACACACACACACACACACACACACACACACACTACACTATCCTGGATGTGGATCCAAGTTTACATGCAAAACTCATCCATGTTTCACTTATACATGATATACACATAGCTGGAGGGAAATTTGCACTTTTTTTTTTTCCAGAGCACATGTGTTGTAGCTGTGACCTAGTAAGGTAAGGTTGGAGGGAGGGGGAGGGGCGCTTTTTCCAGCCATGATATCAGATTGGTGCTTCCAAGTTTCAGTTTGGGGTTATTTGGGTTTGTTAATGTTGGTTTATTCCCTTGTCTTTGTATGTCTATGTATGTGTGAGTGATATCATGGGCACTGGGGATTGAACTAGACTGTGTTCACTGAACATATATGCTATGTCCGTACTCTTATCACTGAGCTATAACCCAGCTCTGATTTTTTTTAAATCATAACTTAGATCATGCTAAGATTTTTATATATTTATTACCTTCAATCTTTCTCTCTCTTTTTTTTTCCCCTCCAGACTAAGGCTGGGCCAACATGGCATCTGTGTTTCGAAGCGAGGAGATGCGTTTATCCCAAGTGTTCCTCCAGGTGGAGGCTGCGTATTGCTGTGTAGCTGAACTGGGAGAGCTTGGCTTGGTTCAGTTCAAAGATGTAGGTGCTGCATTCTTTGGAGATAAGAAGAAGGTGGGGGTGGCAATAGATAGCCCTTGCACAATGCTTCTGGGTAATCAACAAAACACATTATGCTGGAAGAGGGGCCCAGAGCTAGGATGGGTGGAATTCCATGGCTCTGACCTTCCGGCCCTCAGCTCCTCCTCCCAGGCCTTCTCTAGGAATGTTTTGAAGCTGTAGTTTAATGGCTGGGTGTTTCAATTTTTGCATAGCATCTCCACATGCTGGATCTAGGCAGTGAATACAGAATTACCAGTTTTCAAAATGATACAGAATCTATTTTCTCTGACTAGAGGCAACACATCCTGGAGTCGGCAGTTGCTTCTGACTTGAGTTACCGTACAGACACTCTAGGGATGGGCTATCTGGAATGTTGCTTCTCATGGGCCATTTATATCTTTGCCAAGCTTTTACTGAGTTCTATTTAGAAAATCAGTCCTTTATTTCCTCACCAAGGTCAAAGTCAAACCTTTGCTCCCTCATAGGCCTGGATCTTGTCCTTTGCATTGCTAGTTAGCATAGCACCTGACCGAAGGCCAGTCCTCACTAACAATTTTTTAAAGATCTTATTTTTATCACGAGTAGGTTGTGTGTCTGTGTGTGTCTGTGTGTGAGTGCAGGTGCTCATGAGGCCAGAGGCATTGGATCCCCTGGAGCTGGAGTTCCTCGTGGCTGTGAGCTGCCTGACTTGGCTGCTGGAAACTAACTGGAAGAACAGCAAATGCGCTTAGCCACTGAACCCCTCTCTCTAGGCCTAGCATTTATTAGGCTAAGCTGACTGAGAGTTCCCCACAGCAAAGGTTGAATTCTTGTTGATGATTGGGATGCACTCTGTAGACCTGTACAGTGCTCAAGGTCCCCACATAGTCCTGACCCCACTGAGGAGTACAGGAATGGAGGGTGCAACTTGCCTGTAACTCACATGTCTCATGCACAGCCATATTTATTCCTAACACATTCCTAGCAACAATCCCCTCCTCCAGAAGGTACTGCAGTGACGAAGAGAAGACATTGGATCCCTAATGTAAGCCTGTGGTTCCCCTTTCCTCAGCTAAATGCAAATGTGAACAGCTTCCAGAGGAAGTTTGTGAATGAAGTCCGAAGGTGCGAGTCACTGGAGCGCATCCTCCGTAAGTCCTTTCCCCTCACTGCCTAATGTGAACCAAAAGAGGGAACTAGTTTGTAGAACTTAATTACCATGCTGGCTTGGCACAGCGCTCTGCCACGCATTGTAATGCTTTCTGAGGTGATCCTCAAGGCAGAGGGGATGGGAGGTTGGAGGATGGACTCAGCTGCGGGGCAGGAGCTAGAGCAACCCTGAGAGCTCAGCTGGCTGGAGGCACCTGTTCTGCTGGACCCCCACTTCCGTGTCCAGGAAGTCTCACCATCACCTGTGCTGTCCTTCAGGTTTTCTGGAAGATGAGATGCAAAACGAGATTCTAATCCAAATGCCTGAGAAGGAGCCAGAAACTCCTCTTCCGCGAGAAATGATCACCCTGGAGGTAAGAGCCTCACTTGACCATCTCCCCAGCTGAGGATGGTCAAGTGGCTTCCAGATCCTTTACATGTGAGCAAGTAGGTGATAGTTCCTTTTGGGGTTACTTTGTGTCTGCACTGGATATATGCCAACTTGACACACGCTAGAGCCATCTGAGAGGAGGGAGCCTCGGTTGAGAAAATGCCTCCATAAGATCGGGCTGTAGGCAAGCCTGTAGAACATCTTCTTAATTAGTGATGGATGTGGGAGGGTCCAGCCCATTGTGAGTGGAGCCATCCCTGGGCTGGTGGTCCTGGGTTTTATGAGAAAGCAGGCTGAGTGAGCCATGGGAACAAGTCAGTAAGCAGCACTCCTCCAGGGCCTCTGCATCAGCTCCTGCCTCTGGGTTCCTGCCCTGTTTGAGTTCTTGCCTTGAGTCCCTCAGTGATGGACTATGACGTGGAACTGTAAGCTGAAATGAACCCTTCCCTCCCTGGGTTGCTTTTGGTTCTGGTGTTTCATCACAGCAAAAGAAGCCCTAACTAAGACTCTATCCTAGGAAAATCTCAGGGTCCAACTTTAGGGCCTCTTAGGCCGATGGCGGGGGAGCCGTTTTCCTTTCTCAACACAGCTCTGAGCAAGCTCACCCCATTCTGAAGACAGATTTCTTTTGGGCACGGCAGTCTCTCACAGGCAGTGAAGTCTTACCTATGCAGTGCCATAGGACAGGTGGAATGGAATGTGCTCCAGTTATGTGCCTGGCACAAAAAGGTTTGTGAACTGGCTCTTTTCAGCTTAAAAAAAGTTCATCCAGCTGGACTCGGTGTGAGATGATTGGTTTAACTGACTGTTCTGTAAAATCTTCAGCTGTGCCAAGACAGGCAAATTCCAAGTCTCACCGCTTCAAATTTAAAATATTTAGGGGCTGGAGAGATGGCTCAGAGGTTAAGAGCACTGGCTGCTCTTCCAAAGGTCCTGAGTTCAATTCCCAGCAACCACATGGTGGTTCACGACCATTTGTAATGAGACCTGGCGCCCTCTTCTGGCCTGCAGGGATACGTGCAGGTGGAACACTGTATACATAATAAATAAATAAATAAATCTTAAAATATAAAATATTTAGTTTTGTCTGACATTATACATTTGTTTTCGGGGGACATAGGGGAAGGTAACATTGTTAGGGACACCCTTTCTTTTTAAAGAAAGGTGTGTTTATTTTATATGCATGAGTGTTTGCATGTATGTATGTATGTGCACCGTGTGTGCTGGGTGTCTATGGAGGACAGAGGCCTTTGGATCACTTGGAACTGGAATTACAGTCGGTTGTAAGTCACCATGTGGGTGCTGGGAACTGAACCCAGGTCCTCCGCAAGAGCAGCAAATGCTGTTAACCAGTGAGCCGTCTCTCCAGCCCCTGGATAGCCTTTCTGATGGTTTACTTTAAATCTCTTTTTGGTAAGCGTGTCTCTTGGATAGGTTTAAACATATTAAGAATGACAGTCCTTTTATTTTATTTTATTTATTTTATTTTTTATTTTTTTGGTTTTTCGAGACAGGGTTTCTCTGTGTAGCTTTGCGCCTTTCCTGGATCTCACTCTGTAGACTAGGCTGGCTTCGAACTCACAAAGATCCACCTGGCTCTGCCTCCCAAGTGCTGGGATTAAAGGCGTGCGCCACCACCGCCTGGCTTATTTTATTTTTTTATGGTTTGTTATTTTTTGGGGATTGGAGTCTCATAGGCCGATCTCAAAGTTGACCACAAAGCAGAAAGATGACCTGGAGTTGCAGCACCCCCTGCCTCCACCTCCAGGTCTAGCGTGGCAGAGACACCACACTTTGGAGATAGTTGATCTTAATCTGGTCTCACTAGTCATGGTTCCTGACTCCGCGCTTTAGTTTACCACCCATCACGTGACTGAAGACTGGGGAGAAGGCTCGGTTGTTAAGATGCTTACTGCAAAAACACATTGAGTCCCCATAATCCACATTAAAAAAAAAAAAAGCGAGTCAGTGCTCTTGACCGTGGAGCCGTCTCACCAGCCCCCGCTTCTTGTCTTAACTTTTAAGATTCCGTATTGCTACCGAAGTCAATTCATTTCTATAGTTGCAGTGTTTTTGCTAATATGCTTTCTCTACTGAATTAAAATTTTTATTTTATGTGTATGATTGTTTTGTCTGCATGTATGTCTGCACCATGTGAGTGTCTGGTGCCTGTGGAGGTCAGAAGAGGGCATCACGTCTCTTGGGATGGAGTTACCGATGGTTGTGAGCCTTCATGTAGGTGCTTGGAATTGAGCTCTGGTCCCCTGCAAGAACAGTAAATACTCTTAACCACTGAGCCGAGTCTCTAGTCCTCTCTGTATTTTTTTTCCCTCAAGACAAGGTTTCTCTATGTAGCCTTGGTTGTCCTGGAACTCAGTCAGTAGATCAGGTTGACCTCGAACTCACAGAGATCCACCTACCTCTGTCTCCCAGTGCTGGGATTAAAGGTGTGCACCACCACTGCCCAGCTCTCCATTGTATTTTAAAGGTCTTTTTAGATAAGTGACCTTCCAGGTTTTTACATTAGTTGTTAAATTTACCTCCTTCCTTCCCTCCCTTCCTTCCTCCCTTCCTTCCTTCCTTTCTTCCTTCCTAGACAGGGTCTCCATTATACAGCTCTGGCTGTCTTGGAACTCATTATGTAGACCAG
>CABHPR010155842.1:0-28815 GCA_902168415.1 Peromyscus melanophrys
AAAAAAAAAAAAAAAAAAAAGAATTAGAAAATAATTGTCTTAATGATTTTCAGAGCCTAAAAGTTTTTCACCTTCTCAATTTCAATGACTATTGGGCTAGTGAGATGACTCAGCAGGCCAAGGCACTTATTGTAAAGCCTGACAAACTGCATATGATCCTGCAAGCTGTCCCTCTGACCTCCACCCATATGACATGGCATGTATGTGTACATGTGTGTATGTGGGCAGGCACACACACACACACACAAACACAAATAAAAAATGTCAAAAGATGACTACTTACATAAAGATAGGAAAAACCATACATTTATACAATGGATTATTACTTAGGTAAAACAATGACATCAGGAAATTTGCAAGCAAATGGATGGAATGAGAAAAAATAATCCTAAGTGAAGTAACCCAGACCCAGAAAGACAAACATGGTATGTACTCACTCACAAATGGATCTTAGCTGTAAAGTAAAGGATAATCATGCTACAATCCATAGATTCAGAGGGGCTTGGTAACAAGGAGGTCCCAGAGGGGTGAGGCATCTCTCTCCCTGGGAAAGGGAAATAGAAGTCTTCTGGGTGGACTGGCAGGGGGCAGGTGAGGATGGGAAATTGAGGGATCATGTTGAGGGGTGAATGGAGAAGGAGAATACTGAAAGAAATGACTGGAAGGGGAGGCATTTTGGGGTCAGGTAGGAGGTAGGAATTTGGGGGTAGAAACCTGATGCAAAGGAAACTCCCACAAATCTACAAAGATGACCCCAGCTAAGACTCCCAGCAATAGTGGATATGTAGCCTGGACTGGTCATCTTTGTGATCAGATTGCTGACTACTCCAATTACCATCAGAGAACCTTCATCCAGTAATTGATGGAAACAGATGCAGAGACCCCACAGCCTAACATTACACTGAGCTTGGGGAGTCTTGCTGAAGAGAGGGAGGAAGGAATATAGGAGACAGAGGGTCAAGGACATCACAAGAAAACCCAAAGAATCAACTAACCTAGCCTCATAGGGGCTCACAGAGTCTGAACCAGCAACCAGGGAGCCTGCATGGGATCTACCTAATCCCTCCACATATATGTGACAGGTGTGTAGCTTGGTCTATTGTGGGACTCCTAACAATGGAAGCAGGGGCTGTCCCTAACTCTTTGGCTGGCTCTTGGGAACCTATTCCCCATACTGGATTGTCTTGCCCAGGCTTAATACAAGGAGAGATGCTTAGTCTTACTGCAACTTGATATGCCATACTTGGTTGCTACCCATGGGTTGACCTTCTGCAAGCCACACAAAAATGTCATGGAATTCAGCTACTATCACAAAAGCTACTACATGGAAAAGTCAAGGATTTCTCCAAAGGTCAAGCCATGGCTTAAGAAGTCTTGGTGATATTTTAGTTTTTGTATATGTATATTAGCTGGTTCCTACAGCGATTTTCTTGTAGTGCTGTGTGCTTCCAAGAACTCCTAACAGTGTACTTATCTAAAATACCTATCAAGCATCCAAGGCCAAACAAAACACCACCTGTCTCCTAGGTCAGGAGGATAGCTTTATTTGTTGTGCAATTTAGGATGAGACCCTCCTTCCTTACAGCCTTACTAATAGACTCCTAATTTCTTACTTAACCACTCCTAGGAATATAGACTGAGCACATAAATTACCTTCTTGACTAGCCAATAATTAGCACTCATTTGGGTTGTAAAAGAAAGCCGGAAGGCCTCTGCCTGAGGAAAATTCTTACCTGCCTTTATGATCCTGTAGGAATTCAAGCCTGGTGACCTTGCTCTGCCAGAGGATTGTGATGGCTTGGGTTTATAACTGAACACTTCAGAGACTGAGGGGAACTGAGGTATAAGGAGAATGAAGAGAGGATATTGAGGATTTTGGCTGGAGAGGATTTTTGACTAGAGAACTGGAGGTCAGGATGGAAGATGAGGAAGAGCCAGACAGGAAAGTACTAGATGGGTAAGAACGAGATGAGAAGGACCTAGATGAGGCAGAACTAAGGTGAGAGAATTAAGATAGAACTTAGAGGGAACAGTAGATCAATATAGAGAGAATCAAACAGAAAGGAACTAGGCTTGAGTACAGAACTGTAGCTGTGTAGATAGGATTTTATCTCAGAGGAATAAAGTAGATGGACAAAGAGCTTAGTATACTTAGATTCATTTTCCAAAATAAATCTCGCTGTTTGTAGTTTAACTTCTGAGCCAATGGGAAGTATATTATTAAGGCTGATCCTTTAATAATATACAAGCATGACCTGCACTTTTCTGAACAGAAACAGAGGAGGAGTAGATTGAGGGGCAGGGCTCAACAATCCCTAGGTCTTATCCTTTAGGAGGGGGGGGGGTGGGCCGGGGAAGGGGAAGGCTGGGGGTGGGGAGCTGGAGGAGGGATGAGAGGTGGATATGCGGTTGGTATGTAAAATGAATTTAAAAAATTCTTAAATAAAAAAAGAAAAGTATCCCTAATAATCCTGCCTCCATAGCACACAACCATCTGTGGGCCCATTGCCATAGCATGAGTTCCTTTAGTAAAACAGAGCATAGCATGAATTTCCGGCAATTCCCGCTCCTCATCATTGGCCACTGGCTTCAGACCCGCAAGAAGGTTTGTGAAATAATCAGAGGGTGTTGATAGATAAAACTAGTAAGATGGTGACTTGTCATGGAGGTGACAGGGACATGTGGCATTTGTTCCCTTTTTTTTTTTTTTTTTTTGGTTTTTCAAGACAGGGTTTCTCCGTGTAGCTTTGTGCCTTTCCTGTATCCTGCTCTGTAGACCAGGCTGGCCTCGAACTCACAAAGATCTGCCTGCCTCTGCCTCCCGAGTGCTGGGATTAAAGGCGTGCACCACCACCGCCCGGCCCCTTTTTAAACCATGTCCTTAACCTGGAAGTTCTTAGGAACAAACGATGAGTCACTCTATTTCTAAAGGAATGCGGTAGAGGCGTGATTTACAGTTCCTTTATGAGTAGCCCATGGTGTGTTGGACTACATGATGCATTTATTTAATGAAGACCCAGCCCTCCTTGGCTTTCATTTTAAACATCTCTGTCCCTACAATTCCTTCTACTCTGCAACATGCATATGCCACTGCAGAAATGTACAAGGTGTGATAAACCCTGCTGTATTGCATTCTAGGTATTTGCCAACTGTCGTGAACTGACTCTGGGACATTCCTCACACCCTGATGTGTTGGAAGAGTTGGTCTCCAGTGGTGTTCCTTTTTGGAGTCCGTTGAACCTTTGGAACACATAGTTAGACCAGCAGAAATAAGTCACTGGCAACAGGCCTTGAAGGTCACATCTGCTCCAAGTGCCAGCGTGAGCCGATCAGTCATGATATTAACAACCTGCGTCATGTGCTCCTGCCGCCGTGTCCTCTTTACGGTGATGGACTGTGATCTGAAACCTGAGCCCCAGTAAGCACTCCTTCCCAACTGTCCCATCAGGTCTCTTGTCACACTGACAAGAGATGTATTTAATGTAGCAATCGTAAGAGGTACTAAGTTTTAGTCCAGGTTTGGGTGTGGAGTTGTAGATGTTATTGGACATGGGACAGCATCTATGACCACTTCACAAATAATTCCTCAATGAAATGACAAGGGACCTGTGGTGCCCGGAGCTCTCACTGTGGTTCTGGCAAAACCCTGTTGCCAACTGTCGGCTCTAAGACTGCAACCCCTTCACACTGTTCTCTTCCCTTTCAAAAACACGATAAAGCCCTCGGTGCTCACAACACAAACGGTGTCACTTTGTTCTCTAGTTTCAGGCCTCTTGGACTCACACCTGTTATAAAACTGTTAGAGTCTAACCTATCAAATGTAGGAGAAGTAAAAGGACTCTTCTTCATGTTTCACACACCTTCATATTTCCAGATTTACAACTTCAGTCTCCATATTAACGTACATTGACACTTCAGGTTAGAAAAACAAGTATAACTTCAACGATTTTGTTGGATATTTTATATGAAACATTCCACAGCTAACCCAGCATGGGTTAGTGTGTTAGATGCTTCAATAGATGAAGACATAGTAACTGAGAATTTAAACAGTTGGTGTCAACCAAGCAGGTGACATGTAGCCAAATGTTTTTCACTCACATCTAACCACACCCGAACACCTCGCTGTGTTTGAATTCAGCTTAATAACAGATAAAAGGGTTGATGTGGATCTGAGTGTTCCCTCAAATTCTTTGTGTTCAAGGCACAGTCTCTGACACATCAGTGTTCAAAGCTGGGGGCTTTAGAGGGTGATTGAATCACAAATGCTCTGACCTCATCAGTGGATTAAATCTGCTTACAGAATAATCATCTAATGGGTTTGAGGGATTAAATTTGTCATTAACAGGAGCACGCTCCTCTCCCATCACCCACTGCTATGTCGTGCTCAGTCTCTGCCACATACTCCTGCCACTTTGAAGTCCTGCTTTAACACGAGCCTGTAAAATGCTTTACCGCAGCAAGGACATTGACAGTTGGGGAACAAGGAGTTAAAATAAATTGATCCTCATTTCCAGTTGCTTATCTCAGGGACTTGGTCTCAGCAATCGACAGAAAGTTGACTGTCTTGCCTACAGATACACGAGGATGCTGGGAATTTAAGAAAGTCATTGTCTTTCTAAGGTTAAAAATCAACCGAATTCAGATCATCATCACGTAGAAACCATGGATGTTGTTTTAAAAACCCAACAATTGATGGTCATGAAATCAGTCTTAGATGATGAACTAAGCTGACCACTTTCCATCTCCATTCTCTATTCCATAATTAACACTGTCAGAGCATAACTGTCGGCGAAATGGGATGAGCAAGGAAGCAGCTGAAGCATGCCAGAAGACAGTAACACCGAGAAGTTTCATGATAAGAATAGCGATTCCGTCAAGCCTTGAGGAAAATTACATTTTGTGTTTCAAAATTTAATAAAACCACAATCAACCATACTTGAAGATAAACTATCTTAAATTATTTCCATGAATTAGCAGTAGAAAGTGAGAAAAAAAAAAAAAGAAGCCAGCCCAGAGTCAATAGGAAAGATAGCACCTCAGAATTTTTTGTAAGGGCAGCATCCCTTCAGGTAAATTTTTTTTTTCAATTTCATAATAGTATGAAGACCAAAACTAAAACCAACAACAATTTGAAAGGATGGAAAAATAAAAGACACATGCAAACAAATCATCAAGTAAGACTAAATTAGTGCATATAGTTCAATTTTGATAATTCTGGTAAACATCATAATGTCTAATTAAATTAAGACTTTTGACATATAGGACTAGGATTCAACTCAGTGGGTAAAGTTATTGCTTGCTCAAGCATGAAAACTGAGTTGGTTTCCCAGGCCCAAATATAATGTCTGGTGTGGTAGAGTAAATTTATGATCTCAGTTGGGGAGGTGGAGGCAAAAAATTCCCTGATGCTCACTACCCTAATTGGAGAGCTCTGGTTTCCATGAGCTTGTTTCTATCAAGAAACAAGGTAGAATTCTCCTGAGTAATGATGTCCAAAATTGAACTCCGGCCTACAAACAGGTGTTTACATTTGTACATCCCCCGCACAAACAGAATATTTTGATATATCAACAATATCCATTTTTAGCAGTTCCCATTTCTCTTTCCCCCTTCCCCCTGGCAGCCAAATATCTATCTTTGCTCCCATGACAATAATTATTATAGATACCCTATATAAATACAATAAAATAATATTTGCCATTCTGTGACTGGTTTATTACACTTAGCATAATGTCCCCTCTCATATTATTTCCTTCTTTTCTTAAAGTCTCAATAATTTTCTATTGCACCAAAAGATACTAGAATTCATTGTGGTCATTATTTGTGTGTGTCACGTGCACGTGTGAGTACAGGCATGTGAGTGCCACAGTCACAGTAGGTGTGTGAAGGTCAGAGAACAACCCTCAGGAGTCGGTTCTCTTCATCCACTGTGGGTTCTGCGGTTGAACTGGGGTCACCATGCTAGGGCGGCATGCACCTTTCCTCACTGAGCCACAGTGTCAGCCCCTGTGTGCTGCATTTTTAATCTACTTACCTTGTTCTACAGCATTGTGCCCGGTTTAGTTTTAATGACCCTTTTAAAATAATTGTTTTTAACTTTATAGATGCAATCTGAATGCTACAGGGAGAAGGAAACGAAGCTTGACAATTAATGAAGTCTTGACATTTGATTGTTCTTTTTTAATGTCTATTGATACCACTTACATGTCCTCCCTTCCTTCATTTGTCAAAGAAACCCAGGGTATCGGTCACTCTGGACATCAGTTATATATATCTATCTATCTTTCTTTTTTATACATAAAATGTAATGCAGCAGAATAGGGAATAAAATATTTCATTTAAGGTTCCCTCTTCCCAGCTGACTGTAGGTCCTGTTAAGGCGACAACAAAACCTAGCCAATACACTTACATTTTATGTATACATATGCTCAAGCCCCAGAAATAATTTAGGAGGACAAATGCATTGGTTGATAAATTGATCAGTTGTTGATAAAAAACACAATTTTAATTTCTCCCTCAGCTATAAACACTGGATTTTTTCTCCCATTTTCATATATATATATAAATTTACCAGAAGGAAATGATTTTGAAAAGTTCTGGAGGTTCTAGCTATTTTTGGAGGTAACTTAATCTGAAATTCTTATGACTCCTACATTTTCGCTGCTTTTTAGGTAGAAGTAGAAGATGGCCTGTAAGTTGCAGAAAAAGAGTGGAGAATCACTTGTACCATGCACCAAAGCACAGGCCCCTTTCCTGTTAGGGCCACTCTTTTCAAATGTGCAAACAGGTCCAGGATGGTTGTGTGAGCAGCAAAGAAATGCACTGAGCAGCTAAACCAGCCCTGATCTCAAGAGGACAACGGCTATCACTGACAGACCTCCTCCATGCCTGGCAGAACAAGAGGAATTAGCTTTCAAAATTATATACAGATATTTAGCCTGCATGATTCATGACCATTAGATGCATACCCCCTCACTCTGCTTATGTGCAACGAATCTCCCAAGCACTTGACTAAGAAAGATTCAAAGCAAAATCTTTGGAAACTTACTATTTGTAGTTTCTTTCTAGAAGTTTGCTTCAAAAAAATGAAAACTGCTCAAAGACAGATAAGCAGGTACATGGTAAGAAGGAGACAGCAGAAGCAATGGACTGTGTAAAGAGCAATTAAGAGCCTGATGCTAGCTGTAAGTGTTCACGGTGACTTCATTACTTCAAAACCCACAGCCTGGGACCAGGAAAGCTTACACCAAAGTTTCAGAACAGGTGTAGGGCCACGGGACACATCTTCCCAAACCCATTGATGCCCACATATGTCACCATGTGCCTGGGATGCTGCGGGGACTGTAGACATTGAGGTATAGGATTTAGGTTTTTTGTTGTAGTCTGCTCTGTTGGGTTTCAATGTTGTTTTGATTCATTTCGTCTTGCTATCTCTTTGCTCTTCTCTTTTGGAATTGTGCAATTGTATGATGGAATCATGCAACCTGTTGTTGTTATTATTATTAATTATTATTTTACAAGAGCTCACAGTTAAGAATTTCCTTGTATTTCAGAAGAGACATTGAACTTTTGGACACTGTTGGAGCTTTTAAAAACTATGGGAACTGTTTAAGTCAACTAAATGCATGTTTCACTATGAGGTGTTATAATTTCCATTTATGTTGCTATAATAAAATAACCTGACTAAAAACAAACAAACAAACAAAAAAAACAAAGCAATTTCTGAAACACCATCTCATCTTCAAAGTGGCTTGATGAAGGGATGGGATTTACAGAAATGACTTAAATTAAGGGACGAGATTCCCCCATTCTTGCTCTGTAGCACAGGCCCAGAAAGATAGAAGGACCCGTGGTAGTCATCAATAATATGAAACCCAAATGAAAGTCATTAACTGCCATCTCACAGAACAGATTACAGACTCCATGCTGTGGCAGTAGCTTATCGGCCACTGTACATTTTGTGTGACTTATGCATTTTCATATGTCATTTTAAGTCACCCACAGAGCAGGAAACTTAACATGCATAAGGACATTGCCAGATCTCCTTATTTGTCTTTCATCATCACAGTGGGAGTCATTCCTGGGTCTCTGGACAGTTGTATAAAGGCCCAGTGCAAAGAGATAAAGGTAATAATGGATGGCATCACACGCTTAGCAACATAAAAGAAGCGAAAGCAACATTCCCATTCCTAGACACTAGTTCTCCTAGCACTACATTGGCAATTCAGTCGTACATTGTAAATTCCCACTTCTGCTCACACATCCTTACTGAAGGGGATGTAAACAGCCATGTTTATGTGTAAATTAATTAGGAAAACAATCGCATCTGAGGCTCCAGCAGACATAAGTAATATGTCTTGCCTCCTTTCAACAGACAGGTTAATAGCTTGGCCTTGCCTGGCTTCCCACATTGCTTAAACTAATTTCCAAGTGGCAAATAGATTGTATCCGGGCAGTCCAGTTTTGGTTTCCATTTCTAAGATGCACTGTGTATAGCCCAGAGCAATATAGAAATGTCAAGATTTTGGGGGGTAAATTCTACTTCTGAACACTTCAATTGAAGCCACGGAAATCTTAATTCAAAAGGTTTGAGCAGTTCTGGAATGGGATTTGTAAAACATTTTGCTTCCTTCCTTCCTGTTTAAACACAAAAATGATCCAACAAATGTCTTCTAAATGTGAAGGTTGTCATAGGTTACATGAGGATATAAATATAATATAATTAATAAATATGATTTAAATTATAAAAATAAACAGTAGAAATAAAATTACATGTGTGTATATATGTATAAAATGATACATAATTTTATTTATACTTTACTGTACGAACTATAATACACATTAAATATACATTTCAAAATTTGAATGTAAGCATGATATACTGATGGTCAGGAGGCATGACAAGGAGAGATTCTACTTGAACAATGGAGAGTCACTGTGAGCAGAAAGGGGATTTGAAGCTCTTGAGAGAGAAGCACAGGATCTGGGGTGGGAAACCCTACCTAGCCCACTCTAATTCCAGCCCTCTTTCCTTCACATTCAGAGAACTGAAAATTATTTTCTCCACGAAGCTTCATAGCTAGGGCTCCGGATGCAAATTAAATCCTATCAATTGCATTTTTCTTGCAGTTCATTGCTTGTGTGGTAGTTGCTGTTGGCAGTTAGGGTTTTAAAACTGTGAAGATGCCAGGAGCAGTGTTGGAGCACCTGATGTCTAGTCTGGTAGATATTAAGGCAATTGTGATAGTGTAAGTGAGGGATCTGGGGTCTTTGGAATGATCTGAGTATTTCTTTTGCTGGGTAAGTTGGTATAACTCTGTGAGTCTGTCCAAAAAGCTCAATCAAAAACTTCTTCTAACCTTCCAATGGTTAAATTCTTGCTTACCTAGCTTTCAAGTGTCATTTGTTTTCTACACTGGACTCTGAGCAATAAAGAGAACAGATCTGATACCTCTTATTTAAATTTCTCATTCTTAGAGCCAACAGGATTTTCTAGGTACAACGTTCAAAGAAACTGCCAAATCCAAAGTGCAAGGTTGGCTTATTTGTCAATTACAAATCCCAAGTCAGGCTGCCCAACCAAAGTTGTTAGAGGAAAGGAAACATTCCAGAACCACACTGGGAAAGCACAGAAAAGGCAGAGAGGAACTAACAGCACTGTGGTTTGAGTGTGAAGACTTACCCATAGGCTCATGAGTTTAGACACTTGGTCCCCAGCAGTTGGAACCATTTTGGAATATTGTGAAACCTTGCTAGAAGAAGTGGATCACTGGGGATGAATTCCGAGGCTTCTCAGCTGGCTCATTCCTATCTTTCTTATTGTGGATACAGCGTGACCAGCTGCCTTACACTCCTTCAGCCATGTCTTCACTGACAACAGTGAACTGTGAGCAAAAATCAATCCTTCCTTCTTTACTCTGCTTTGGTTTGGTATTTCTGTTACAACTGTGAGAAAAGTAACAAATATAACCAGAATTCCATCCCCCACCCCCTAATTAAATTCTCTGATGTTGCAGAGCTTGAATCACTTAAAAGATTCATGATAAGTGAGTATGGCACTTGAGTGTGAAGGCTTTCATTCACACACAACAGTCCTGAGTCAGTCCTGGTTGAGGGCACTGGGTTCCATTCAGGTTTTGTTAACAAATCTTTCAAGTGAAGGCCAGGAAAGAAATGGTAGCAAAAACATAAAATAAGTTATTGTGATGAGAGAACAAAGTAAAGATATTGGAGCCAAATGTAATAAGACTATGACATAGGGACATGCTTTCCAGTCAGGGGAAATGGCTGCTAAAATAGTGATATCTTGCATTAGAGGCATAGAATAGATATAGAACTGTGGGACTGCAGAATAGATTTGGACTTAGGAATGTACAAAGTTAGGGTTATGGATTCAAGGGTAGGCTTTGCTTTGGGTTGTATGATCATGAATAAAGTCCCCCAATTTTCTAGCATCTCTTATTTATCTAGTATAGATAATAATAGCTCTCTTCCATGATACATGTAATTGAGATGAGAATAAAATGAGCTAATGTGACAGGGGTATGGAAAATTAAGCTATTTTCTATGTTGCTAAAACTCATGTGACAAAACCAGAAATGTTGAGTTCAAACCTCTCCAGAACTTAAAAAAATAAATAAATTTGGTCTCAGTCATCTAGCTCAATTTAAAGTTAGACTCAACATATTAGTTATTGTTTCCACTCTGCAGACACATGCTCTGGGTGACTTTTGTATGAACAATAAAAATAAAAAAGGTGTGAGGTAGGTTATTTTATTGAGAACAACTGAACAAAATTAAAGCAATTGAGGCGTTTCAACGGAAATAGAAGAATTATGGAGGAACGATGTGTTTCAGTTGACTGCACGCACCCTGTACGGCACTAGTCAAAGCTTTCCTGAAGCGATTATGGGGAAGGAAACACAGCGAACCATAATTTCATCATCTCGTCTACGTCCACAAATGAGCAGGTGCAACACTTGAAAATCTTGTCTTCATTTTTCAACCATGCTGATAAACAACAATAACAAAAAGCAATGAAATTTGCAGTCCTACTACATTAAGAAAAAAAACTGGCTTGCAATGGTGTTTATACTTCAGTCCTTTGTTTCTGAGAAGAAAGAGACACTATGTGTTCTACCAAGAAGAGGAACAAAAAGCTTGTGCTTTTAAATCAACATCTGAGTTAATTCTGCACTTGACACTGAAACAAAGGCATGTGAAAAATAAGCTTGTTTTAGGCCCATAGGTGTGGTGATGATAATGGTCCCAAGGAGGCATGCCCGATAAAAGCCTGCCAATATCTTTAATAACCATGAAATCCTGCAGACTACTCTCCTCCTTTCCTAATAATTTTGATAATGCATCAAAAGTAGGGCATACGTAATTCAATTTTCTTGCTAAGTGTTTTGAGAAAATAAAACTGTTTTTCACTTTTTAGAACTAAAGTCAATATTTTTATACTACCTTTCCCTTAGAGGCACACACTCAGATCACTACAGCGTTCTGGAGAAGTCCATATATATTACTATTATAGATATTAATCAGCAGCTCATAGATATGTTAACATGCTGAATACTTATGTTAATTGCATTTTTAGACATAAGTTTTATTATAATACCTAATGTTGTTGTCATCATGTCTCATAATTACATAGGAACAGACAGGACAGAATTCAGAGTTTTGGAAGTATTAAAGTAAAACATCTTTCTAGACAGTCATTTAAGTGAGCAAAGTAAGTCATACACAGTTTGGCACACGTAAAACAGGAGGATTTCATTTTCATTTTACAAAAATTGAATGACTGGGTTAAAAAGGCTTAACATTATGATTAGAAGTAGTTTAGGATCTGACTTAGTAACTGGGAAATGTACTTTAAATGTTTTCTTCTGAGCGTCTCTATCTATAGGTGGGGAAAACAGTGTAGCAATTGTCTCCTGCAGGACAACCCAGAAGTGAACATAGCTCAGCACAGTTCTTCCTAGCTCGCTCTGGTGATTAGCCATATATGGTGCAGTGAGACTGGGTAGAAGGTTTCTTCTCTTTCTGGTACTAGAAAATCCTATGAACTCCTCTTAGTCATCTATTTTAGAGACTGTTAAAAGATGAGCCCTACTTGTGAGTCATAATGTTCCAAATAAGCAAAGAAAGAGAAGATAAAGAATGAGAAGAGTTCCCTTGGCTGAAGCTAAAAGTCTTGGAGTAGTGGTCCTCAGCAGCAGAAACTGTATCTCCACCCAAACAGCAATAATAATTGGACTACTGTCAACATAAATCTCACAGACTAACTGGAAAATAATTTGAAGAGGTCTGATTTCAGATGGAAAGGTTCAAACTAAGCCAGTGAAATGTGAGTTTTAATTATTGTTCTGCATATGCTACAGAACTATATTGGAGAGATGAGGATGCATGGTGGAGAAAATTAAAGCACCATAAGCTTAAATACAAGACAATTATAATGCGCTTAGAATCACAGATGCATGAAGTGACTTACTTAATGACACTATTAGTTAGTGGTAGATTCCGAATTATACATATCATTTTTTATGGATCATAAGAGCAGCACTCAGAACCAAAATTACTGAATTCTAGATCTATGGACTTTTCTGAAGTTGGCCAAACATTCCAAGTCTTGTTTGCCCATACTTGCACAAGTACAAAGTCAAAGAGATTTGTTCAACTTGAGATAATTAGGAGCAAAGAAACAGAACACAGAAATGATGCCAAGTTGGTAAACTAATATGGTATTGAATGTTATCATACTAACTCAAATTTATGTATCAAAGTTTTAAAAAAGCAGAAGTCCTAACAAAGAACATTTAATAATGATAAACCCTCCAAACTGCAAGAAAACAGAAATAAAACTTCATGTAGTTAATAACACTATTTCAAATGAACCTATAACCATAGTTGAAAGTACTGGCACATCTCTCTGTAACTTGTTCAAGAAATAAACAAAAAAGCAGTAAAGACACATGATTGAAAGAAAATGAAATACATCCCTAATAATTGAAAAAAAATATAGTCTTTTTAATTATACATGGAAAGTTCATCAGAATTATTATTTGGTGAGGTATAAACCAATTTTAACAAATTTCAAATTATATAAATCAATATTAAAATGATAATGATTAAATTTCCCAAAACTGAAAGCTAAGAAATGTACTTTAAACATATATTTTCAAAAGAATCTCAGCTGGGGACATCCACTACTCAGGTGCAGGCCAGGCTAGTCAGAACAGGCAAGAGCCCCAACTGTACTCAGAACTCTCCCACTCCCTTGGTTCAGAGCCAAGCTTCCAAACCACCTGCCTCCACTGCTGTGACCCCACTCCTACATGGGTGGATAACCACTGCTCAGCAGCAGGCCGAATTACTCAGAAGAACAGAAATTCCCTGCTGGACCAAAGGCCACTCTAACTACCAGAAGTTCAGTCCTTAACTCTGAAGAGACTCCCCTGGACCAGAAGTCACACCAGCTGCCAGAAATAGAGACCACAAAGACCACAAGATCAACAAAGAAATGGAAAGTAAGAAATAATGTGCCCATCGAACAAAAACAAACTCTAAAACCAGCTTCTAGACCTATAGTCATCCCAAACTCAGATGGCTACATGCCAGTGTAAGAAAAAAATCAACAACAGCCAGGGCAATATGGCACCACCAGAACCTGTCTATCCTACGACAGCAACTCTGGGATATTCCAACGTAGTAGAAGCACAAGAAACAAACAAGAAAACAACCTTAAAACCAACTTTATGAAGGTAATAGAGGTCCTTAAAAGAGGAAGTGAATAAACCTCTTAAAGAATCTGGGAAAATACAAACAAACAATGGGAAGAAATGAATAAATCCTTTAAAGAAAGCCAAGGACAAAACAAAAGGTGAAAGAAATGAATAAAACTCTTCAAAGAAAACACAACCTGAGGGCATCCTGAGGATGGAAAACCTAGGTAAGTGAATAGAAACTACAGAAGCAAGGATCACCAACAGAATACAAGAGAAAGGAGAATCCTAGGCATAGAAGATACGATAGAAGAAATTGATACACCAGTCAAAGAAAATGCTAAATCTAAAATATTCCTGACAAAAACATCCAGGAAATCTAGGACTCTTAAAAGACTAAGTTCAAGAATAATAGGAAAAGAAGGAGAAGATTCCCAGCTCAAAGGCCCAGAAAGCATTTTCAATAGAATCATAGAAGAAAATTTTCCTAACCTAAGGAAGGAGATGCTTATAAAGGTGCAGGAAGCTTACAGAACGCTGAATAGATTGGACAAGAAAAGAAATCCTCCCGCCACACAAAATCAAAACACTAAACACACAGACAAAGAAAGAATATTAAAAGCTGCAAGGGAAAAAGACCAAGTACCATATAAAGGCAGACCTATCAAAATTACACTGGACTTTTGCACAGAGACTCTAAAAGCCAGAAGGGCCTGGACAGATGAGCTGTAGACTCTAAGAGACCAGAGATGCCAACCCAGGCCACTATAGTCAACAAAACTTTCAGTCACCATAGATGGAGAAAATAAGACATTCTGTGATAAAATCAAATTTAAACAATACCTATCTACAAATCCAGCCATACAAAAGGTACTAGAAGGAAAACTTCAACCCAAGGAAGTAAACTATATCCATCAAAACACAGAAAATAAATAATCTAACACCAGTAAAACCAAAAGAAGTGAAACACACACACACACACACACACACACACACACACACACACACACACTACCACCACCACCAAAACAACAGGAATTAACAAACATTGGTCATTAATATCTCAAAATATCAATCAACTAAATTCCCCAATAAAAACACATAGACTAACAGAATGGATGTGAAAACAGAACCCATCCTTCTGCTGCATCCAAGAAACACACCTCAACATCAAAGATAGATGTTACCTCAGAGTAAAGGGTTGGAAAAATATTTTCCAAGCAAATGGACTAATGAAACAAGCTGGTGTAGCTATTCTAAAACCTAAAAAACAGACTTCCAACTAAAATTAATCAAAAGAGACGGGGAAAGAATCTTCATGCTCATCAAAGGAAAAATTAACCAAGATGATGAGAGGAGCAAGCAGATGCCATAACAAGCTGCTCAGTCTTCTCTCAAAGATCAGGCCTCAATTTCAGTTTCCTGAGACTGAGCAAGCAGTTTCTGAAGGAGCCACAAATAAAGGGAAATTAATCACTCGTGTCCCTGGCCACAGGGACAAGGAAGATAGGATACACCAAGCCTGGCCACTGAGCCAATACCCTCAGTCAGTGCATACTAGGCCAGCCAGGCTTCACAGAGGCTCAAGGACAAAGCCTGAGGTTTGTCCAGGCCTGACCCAAAATGGAAAATTGTAGCCCCGACCAGTCAGTGAATAGCTCTGGTTAATTAGGAATACTAATATGATTGTCACTTGCTTAAGCCAATCCTATCTAAAGTGACATAACTGCCCTAGGAACTCCCCTTCTGCTGTGCTTAAAAAGAGCCCACATGCCAGGCAGTGGTGATGCCTTTAATCCCAGCACTCGGAGGCAGAGCCAGGATGATCTCTGTGAGTTCAAGACCAGTCTGGTCTACAGAGCAAGATCCAGGACAGGCACCAAAACTACACGGAGAAACCCTGTCTCAAAAAAAAAAAAAAAAAAAAAAAAAAGAGCCCACATATCCCTCCCAAGGTCTTCACCATTTTGCCTTTGTATGGGATGGCAGGCCCCAGCATGCTGGAATAAAATGCTCTTGAGGATTGTATATGTGGATGGTGGTCTTTTGTAGGACTTCTCCAGGACCCTAACAGATGATATCTAAATTCTGAACATCTATGCCCCAAATGCAAGAGCACCCATGTTTGTTAAAGAAAGATTACTAAAGCTTAAACCACACATTGAACCCCATACATTAATAGCGGGAGACTTCACTACCCCACTCCCACCAATGGACAGGTCATCCAGACAAAAACTAAATAGAAATAATGGAGCTAACAGACAATATGACTCAAATAAACCTGACAGATAGCTATAGAACATTTCACCCGAACACAAAAGAATACACCTTCCTCTCAACACTTCACAGAGCTTTCTCCAAAATTGACCAGATACTCTGTCACAAAGAAAGTCTCAACAGACACAAGAACATTGAAATATCCCCCTGAATCCTATCAGATAACCATGTATTAAAGCTGTATTTCAACAACAACAGAAAGCCTACAAACTCATGGAAACTGAACAACTCTCTACTGAATGACTACTGGGTCAAGCCAGAAACAAAGAAAGAAATTAAAGACTTCTTAGAATTCAATGACAATTAATGCACAGCATACCCAAACTAACAGGACACAATGAAGGTGGTGTTCTGAGGAAAGTTCATAGCACTAAGTGCCTTCATAAAGAATTTGGAGAGATCTCATACTAGCAACTTAACAGCACACCTGAAAGCTCTAGAACAAAAAGAAGCAAACTCACTCAAGAGGAGAAGGCAGGAGATAAACTGGGGGCCGAAATCAATAAAACAGGAACAGAACAATACAAAGATCAATGAAACAGAGAGTGGTCCTTTGAGAAAATCAACAAGATAGGCAAACCCTTATACAAAATAAGTACAAGGCAGAGAGAGAATATCCAAATTAACAAAATCAGAAAAAAAAGGAGATTCAATTTGCTAGTATTTTATTGAATATTTTTGTATCAATGTTCATGAGGGAAATTGGTCAGTAATTCTCTTTCTTTTTTTAGTCTTTGTGTGGTTTGGATATCAGGGTGACTGTGACCTCATAAAATGAACTTGGCAATGTTTTTTCTCTTTCTATTTTGTGGTATAATTTGAGGAGTACTGGTATTAGCTCTTCTCTGAAAGTATGGTAGAATTCTGTGCTAAAAACATCTAGCCCTGGGCTTTTTTTTTTTTTTTGGTTGTGATACATTTAATTTCTGCTTCTGTCTCACTAAGGGTTATAGGTTTATTTAAATTGTTTATCTGATCTTGACTTAACTTTGGTAAGTGGTATCTATCAAGAAAATTGTCTATTTCTTTTAGTTTTTCCAATTCTGTTGAGTACAGGTTTTTGAAGTATAGCCTAATGATTCTTTTGAGTTCCTCAGTGTCTATGTCAGCCATGAAAACCCAGTGTTTTAGTGTTCTACTTACATGAAAGGTCTGGAAAAGGAAAATTTAGAGCGATTAATTAGAGTAGAAGTTACCTACATAAACAGAGCGACTACTAGTTGGGAGACCTGGGCAGAATCCAATAACATGTCTGTTTCTTTGGGGGATGCTGGGATTTATTAAAATTACCATATGATGATGGTTGTACAATTATATATGCATACTACAACATAGAACTGTACATTCTACTATCTCAAATTAATGCATTTCAGATATATCTCAAGTGAGCTGTTAAATAACAAATGTACAATAAGAACCTGATTAAGTGTTAAGTTTGTGCTTTGGAAAACACCCACCATATCTGAAAAGAAAAGATGACATTATTTTAAATTCCACAGGCATTAAGAGAACATGATGATCAACTTCATGTTAGTAAGCTTTGTTATTTAATTATCACATGTGCAAAGTAAACATAGCTCTAAAAATATCTTAAATCTGATGACACAAGTAAATGTTCTTTTTTCACATTTCGGAAGTTTGCTGAACTCTTTATTTGCTTTTACCTTTTTATTCCTCCCTGTATTTTCACAAATTCCTTTGGTATCTCTGAAATTAAAGTGTGTCGATACACATCTTCAATCAACCACCTAGAAAATGGCCAGTTACGTACAAAGGGAGCTATTTAGGGAAAAACAAATGACTTGAGGGACACACTAAGCTTGAATACAATTAGGGAAAAAGTCACTTTGTTCTTTTCAAAATACAAGTTAGAAAGCAAGCATGATCTTATGTCTATGGGGGAATTTCCCAGAGCTAGCTCATAGAACTGGAGAGCAGACTGGTAGCTGTTGGGCAGTGGAGGGAGCTAGACATGATGATCAAAATGTAGATTCAATTAGGAGGTAGGTCTAATTTGAGCATTTAATGGATTCGTGGCAACCACAGCTGGAAATTTTATTAAATATGAGGCATTTGCTACGACGGTTGATTCTAAGTGCTGCTACCTAACACACAAAGTTAGAACTATGAGATGATGGATATGTTAATTATCTTGACTGTGGTAATCATTTCACCGTGCATATATGTAATTGAATCTGTATCATTAACCCGAAATAAACACATATGCTATACTATATGTAAAGCTAAATAATATATACATTGTTTATGTTTATATATATTTATATACTGCATAACAATAATCCAAACATTACTAAACACAGCATATGAAGAATATGTTTTACAAAGTGCCATTTACGAAGTTTAAGTATGTCTCTATGAGAGAATTAATGTATAAGATCTGAGGGAAGGAAGAATGTTGCCAGGGTACAGGATGATACCAGGAGTGTGAAATACTGTTAAGGTGAAAACAGGTCATTGTAAATTTGTTGAAATCCAAAGAAGGCTCAAAATTTAGAGTGAACCATGGGCTGTGGGCATTACAACAATATAAGCTTCTCTATTACACCAAGTGCTCCACTCTGTAAGATGTTGATTGTTGGGGAAGTAATACCTGTGTGGGATCCAGAAGCATACAGGAACCCTGATCTATCTGATTATTGCTTATATGGACTCCAAAATTAAGGCTATTTTAAGCAAGTAGAGATGGAGCTTAGTCATTAGATATGAGGTGACAATACTTTGGGAATAGAGCAGGTTCATTCCAAAGCACAATATGGTAAATATCACCGTAAGTTTTATCCTATGAATATATTGGGATCCCAGTGATGTGAATTATGTTTAGACTCTACTGTAGCCTGTTAAAAGTGGAATAATATTATATCAAATATGTGCATTACAATACTTTACAGAAAAAAAATCAACAGCAAAAACAAAAAGTCTCTAACAAACTTCCCAGTGTTCATTGTGACACCATCTTTTTGCCCTGGGTCTCTTGCCTCATTGTTGACAGCTTCCAATTCACCAGAGTGGAGTTTTGTGAAGGGTGATGGCAGCGGTACTTTCCAACAACAGAGTACATTGTGTCAGTGGACCCCTGCTGTAATGAATTCTTCCTCTGTGGCCTGTGACACTGGCTCTTGTGGGTCAACTAGAACTTTCAATGTTAGAGTTCAGCCTCCCAGACCTTGTTTCTGCTTTATCATTTAAAAATGTGTTGATAAACAGTATTGTCATGTCTATAGTGCTTACAGTATCTTTACCCAGGAAATTGTCCTGTCCCAAGAGGCCACTTTGTGCATTTCCATGGATTTAGGTTCTTACATGAGTTTGAAATCACAGTGGGCTTAACATATTCATCAATCCATGATTCAAAGAGGTGTGTTGCCATTCAGGCTTTCCCGTCCCATCTTTGGAGTGAGAGCAAAGTGGATTAAGTATAATTACAATTATTGTAATTAAGTATAATTACAATAATGCAGAATGATACATGCATATTGGCTTCAACTTAAAGTTATCAGTTGCCTTAGCTCTGAATGTATCAACATGCTGGACACTAACTTCTCTCTCCCTCCAAAACTCCTAGGTGGTGCTGTCTTCCAAAATGAGAATGTTTTATTTAAACTGAAATCTGTATTTAATACCCACTGTTTGGAAGGAGTCTGATGGAAGTTCCCCATCTCTTTCCCTAAGCCTACCTCTTCAAAGCCTGCCAAACACAGCTCCTCCCCCAGAGAGGCTCAGGACAACTCCCACAGGGAATATATAAGCGGCATCCCAGAAAACAGAGTTATGGTTCTTCCAGTCTCGAATCCCAATCTTCTCTCTGCTGTGGGCCTGGGAATTGCCCAGGAGCACTTTACCCATTAAACCTGGGCTTTCCAGTTTGGTCTGATTCTGTTTGTTGTGATGGCAGAGAGGCCTTCAGAAGGCCTCACACGTATCACTTACCTTTATCTATAAGTCTATCTAGATCTTCTGGGCAATGTGATACGGCTGCCATATCAGCATAGTCATTTCTCCTTGCTCTGTTGTCCTGCAGAGATGGTCTCTTTCCTTGAACCTTACAGAAACAACCTCTTCAAACTCCTTGTGCGGTCTCCTCACGTGTCTCATCTTTTACTGAATCCCAGGTGAATGAGACTTCCTATGGATTAAGTTTCAGCCTAAGGGAGTGAATGCCTGGTTTGATTTTCTTTCTAGACCAGTGAAACTGTCTCATTAAGCTGCTCTGCTTTCTCTCCCTTTGTGTGTTCAGGGGAGTAACATGTTCACTTCCCCCATGAACTCTCTTCGGCCTCCTTACCTTGGCTAGATGCTTAGTACCAGAAGCCTCGCTTTCAAAAGCCCATCTTGTCCTTTGGCACCTTCTTTAATAACCTTCTTAATTTCTAATTCTCAATTTAAAGTGAGGTGTAAGATTCTTCTTTCTATTTGAACACTTGGAGGTCATTGTTAGTTTACCCGTTGGTTTAGTATCAATGTCATGGGTCAGGGAGTGGAGGAAAGAGAGAGCAGATGGACAGTCAGAGTGCACAATTAAACATGTGAGTTTGCTGAGGCACATGGGTATGGTGTATATCATCCCAAAATACTCAGAAGACTGCTCTCAGGGGTCCCAGAGCATGATAAGATACATCATGTTAATGACAAAGTTTGGAGTACTATAAAAATTATCAAAATGTGTTACAGAGACACGAAGTGAGTATTTTTCTCCTGGAAATATGGCATAGCAGGCCTCTCCTACGCACAGATACCACTGAAACATCCATCTGCAAACAATGCCAGGTTCATAAAGCACAGTAGCATAACACTGTGCTTACACAGACATGAGAGATACGCTTAGACAGAAAACAGTTACAGACATGGGCCGGTGCCTTGGCTGCACAGGCGTGTGTATGGCTGCACTAATGCTGAAGCTTATACATATGGAGAGGCACTAGCAATGTCTTCAGTGCTGTGCCCACTGAATAGTGCTGGAATTTTGAATTTCACAGGTGAAATTACCCAACCCGTGAAAACGAGAGAAGCAATTTTTGTTTGTAGTCTCATTGCAATATGTATAATAAAATTTGGTTGGCATGACAATGTGTCTATGTAAGTTGACAGGCTGGTAACCGCAGTGTGAAAACTATTTCTTTTTTTATCTTTAAAGAATTACTGGAATGTTAAATTAAATTTTATTCCTGTAGGCTGCATCAGACACACAGAAACCAGGCGTCTAAACTCTCATATCTGCGTGAGTTGCTGGGTTTCTTAATGTGGAGTCACAAAGCTGAACTCATACACTATTTCACTTAATAATTACAGTTGGCAATTACTATGGGGATACAAAAATAATTTAACAGGTCATCAACTCAGATGTGGGCTTTGTCTTTTAAACCCAAGGAATTTGCTTCATATGTCAATCATATTGTGCTAGAGGACATTGCATTAACAAGTGAAGCAAATTAATCCTACAAATGTGATCTATTAAATAATTTGCCACTTCCTCCAGATATATAATAGATGATTATTACTGTACTTAGGAATAATTAACCATCTACATCAGACTTATGTGCCAACTAGCTATATATCTACCCATCAATTTTTTGACCTGAAAATACATTTATTTTATTTTTATTAAAAATAGATTCTTCTCTCACACAATATATCCTGACCACAGTTTCTCCTCCTTCTGCTTCTTCAAGCTCTACCCCAAATCCTCTCTCCCCCAGATCCATGCCCCTCTGTTTCCCTTCAGAAAAGAACAGGTCTCAAAGAGACAACAACCAAATAGGAACAGGAAATCAGGTATCCCCGAGGGGGATAGCCCTAGGGTAGAACCTCACTGACAAAAAAAAAAATCAATGAAATGATTCCTAATGATACTCTGCTATACTCATAGATCGGTGCCTTGTCCAGTCAACAGCAGAGAGGCTTCCTCCAGCAACAGAAGGGAGTGGGTACAGAGACAAATAGACACTATGCAGAGAGCGAGTCTAAATTGGAGGTCTCCGTTGGGTCCCTTCCTTGGAGTTTGGGGAACCCCATGGAAGAAGGGGAGGAAAGATTGTAGGAGCCAGAGGGGATGGAGAACACCAGGAGAACACGGCCAGCGAATCAGCTAAGCAGGGAATGTATGGGTTCACAGAGACTGAAGCAGCATGTGGCCTGCAAGGGTCTGAGTCAGGCCCCCTGTGTCTATTATGGCTGTCAGCTTGGTGGTTTTTTGGGACTCCTAACAGTGGTTTTGGGCTGCCTATCAATTTTAAGCTTATTTTTATGTAACTATCCTAGCTGTTACATATTCAACCACCCAGAACTTAGTTTCCTACCTGTAAAATGGACAATATGACCTCTACATTTGAGAGTCGGGTGTCTCTAAGAGATATATCTTAGGGAGCATTGTTGAATTATACATTGTAACTAGAATTAGTTAAGTAAGAATTAGAATTAAACTTTCTGGTAATAAGATCAATATTTTTGTCCCTTTTGGTTTATATTCTCTCTCTCTCTTTCTCTCTCTCTCTCATAGAAGTGTGTCTTAGAGTATTTCTTTAGAATCAGATGTATTTGTAGGGTAGTCACACATTCCTTCACTTTTTACTCTACAAAACAGGACCTGTTCGGCTCTCATGATGCATTGAAGACTAAATAAACTATTAAACTCTCTGGTGTTCATGGTTATAATATACACTCAGCACACTCAAGCATTTGTTGTATTATTTCTCCGACTCTGCTGGGGTAATTAATCAGATATAAATAGACTTGAATGTTTTCCTTCCCAAACAATGTATTTTAAAAATGGTTATTTTATGCATTCATACTATACCTACATGTGCATATTTGTGTGTTAAGATTCATGTGTATATGTCCCTGCACGGAGGCCAGAGAACAACATTAACTGTCATTGTGTAGGTGATAAACACCATGTCTCCTAGCTTAGGGGAATGTTTCACCAGCTAGGCATTTGACAAGTACCGTAGGCTTGCCAACTAGCCCAAGGGCGCCATCAGCTTCCACCCCAGCATTGGGATTATAAGTGCATGCCATAATACCTGACCTTTTAAAAAACGCAGTTTCCTGGGGTTAAACTTTGGTCACCATGCTCAGAAGGCAAGCACTTTACCACGGAACTATCACACAAACTGCCAAACAATGTGCTTTACATATTGTATTTTACAGTGTATTTTAACACATCGTCACTGTTCAACTGGGTAGCTCCAGCATCCTCTCTCTGGACCCAATACAACATTAGAAGTATTGGTTGAGGTTTCCTATTATAAGACTACACATCTAATGTTGACTGAGTAAATTCTAACTCCTCTCTCTGTTGAAAGTATTCGAATATTTGTATTATTTAGTTCCCGAAGATGGTTGTTTTACATTAGAAGAGAAAATGGGTAAGATGTCTTTCACCGTGACAGAACTCATCACAGAAGCTCATTTTGGACATACAAATGGCTTATGTAAAACCACAGGATCCTGCCTATCGCCAGCTCCTTATTTCATCCCATATCTTTGGTGTCAGGGAGCACTTAAACCCTCACAGCTGGGTTAGTTGCTTTTCTGGGAGTTCTTAACACCCCAACACTCATGGTTTAATCTTCATCTTATTCTCGAACCATCATTTGTGTGTTTTCTTTTTTCAAAGAGTCCTCGAGGACAAGAATTAAGTCTTATAAATGTAGTTAATATTAAACAATAGAATTGTATTTGGCTATAACGAAGAACAAAAATATTTTGCTGGTAAGAAAGTAAATACAATTGGAGATTATTTCTTCTAGCAAATTTTGTCACGCTCAAAAAAGACAAATAGCACATATTTTCTCTCATGTGTGGACCTTAGATTTTATAACAATGTATAAATAACATATATATATATGGAATGAAAGTAGAAGCCATACTGTCTAGGAGAATGAAGGGACGTAACAAGAGAAGAGAGGAGTGAGAAAGGGGAGGGGAATGGAACATGGGGGGTACATTGCCACAGTACATTATATACGAGTACGAAAATGTTATGAAACCCAGTTTTATGTGTAATGCTAATAAAAAAACAAAACTGTGAAAATATTGTGTATTTGTCACATAATACACTATTAATCAATTTAATAGTGATTAAACGAATAATTAAAATAGTATGTTGGGGTGCTGTTTGGATATACTCATGTACGTGTGGGTGGGCATGCATGTGTGTATGAATTCACATGATGACACAAAGTTCATTTCTGTGGCTACTCTTCATGTTCTTTTTTGAGACAGACTCTCTCACTGAACCCAAAGCTTAGTGATTCCGCTAGGCTGAAATAGTCTCTATGAAACAGCTAGGATGGAAAAGGTGTAGAATTTGGGATTCCTCTAAGAATCTTAGATTTCTTTAATCCTTTTCTGAGTTCTCATGATTGGAGAACCAAAACAGCAATAGATAGTTCAGAGTTACCTTAACATTTTGCTAGACAATTCTAAGCTCTAGTATATAATACACATTCATATTTTATTATTGTGGTATTATTGCTTTTTGAGGTATGAATTTATATGAGAACCAAATTCCATTTATTCCACTCAACTTTTGACGATGATTGCTATATAAAAATAGCCCTAGATTCTTCAGTCCCTTTTCAAAACCTGGTTCTACCTATTTCCGTGTTTTCTTATTGTGCGACAAAGGCAAGTTCAGTGAGCACACACCTGGTCAGGCATCCCTGCTTTGTCTTTGCCTGTAAAGCTAAGCACATTATCCCAGGTCAAGGGCAAAGGAGGAGTCTCGGTCACTCGGGCCATCTGTCAGTAGAACTAGCAAGTGCATCTCAGCTCCATAGCTACATGTGAGCATCTTCCTTTCAGGCTCACTGCACTGTGCCCATTGGTCCTTAGGTAAGGAAACACTCCCAAAGCAAGTGTTCAAAATGCTATATACATAAAAATATTAGCCACCAAGAATCAGATGCTTTTCTGAGTTGATCACAATTGAATTCGTATCTAAATTAAGCAGACAGATGTGACACATTTTGATAAAGAGCTGTGAATGTGATCCTGTGACTCCATTCCTTAGAGAAAAAGATTTCTCATGTGTCAAACATTTTAGATAAATTATTACTATTGTGAATAATCATGTTTTGACACTGTTCGGTAACTATACAATTAAAGTTAATATACTGCTTTAAGCTGCACAGCAAATGCAATTTTCCTCATTGTGTGATATTTGAAACATCAGTCTCCCCTGTATGGTCTCCAACTCAACCTGTTCCCATAACAACCATTGGAATATATTTTCAATGGGTTTTTTTCCTTAACAAGAATCAAAGCTCTTGAAAAACATCATGTCTTTTATTTAATTTTCCTTACTCATTTGCTTTGGATAACTACTCTGATAAATATGATATCATTCACCGTTGCCTTTAGCAGTTTTCAGTAAAGGGTTTGTAATTGTGATTAAAAATAACTGATGCATTGTTAAATAACAATTAAAAGGGGAAAGGTAACAAAGGAGACAAAAGAAAATCTGGAAAAGCTATCTGTCCCAACTTAATTTATTTTCAGAATGTGAAAGGCCTTTGTTCAAAAATGAAACAAGTGTGAGAATGTTGAAAATAGGTCAACAGGTCCAATGAGAAATTTCACATGCTCAACCTCCCCTTTCTTTCTTTATTTCTGTTTTTTTTTTTTTTAAGATTTATTTATTTTAGGTATAGGGTGTTCTATCTGCATGCCAGAAGAGGGCATCAGATTTCATTATAGATGGCTGTAAGCCACCACATGGTTGCTGGGAATTGAACTCAGGACCTCTGGAAGAGCTGCCAATGCTCTTAACTGCTGAGCCATCTCTCCAGCCCTCAAACTCCCCTTTCTGTTTTTCCTTTTATTTGCTTTTCAGGGGAGGATCAGATTTGGGGAAAGCACTGCTTCTTTTACTATAGGCAGATGCGTGACTGAAAGACATGAATGGTAGTGAAGACAGTGGGGGAGATGTCATTGGGAAAATCATAGCTGGTGGGTATGATTTCTTTGAAGGGACAATGTTTTCTTCCATTAGGTTGTGCATTGGGAAAATAATTCATAGTATTTAACTGTGTAGTTTGGCCATGAACCTCAAGTTTGGTTCTTCCCTAGCTTAAGGCAGATGGCATTTCCAATAAAGAGAATGAATTTAATACATGAGCTACTGCATTCAGTGGAGCTTTGTAAACAGGAAATAATTGTGGTATAACTCAGTTCATGCTCTCTGCTGAAGTTGTTTATCCATTCCACAAATTTTATTAAATTCCTATTATCCTTCAAATATTGAGAATACATAGGTAAACAGAACAAATCTTCTTTCCCCCTTTTTAAATTTTATCATGGTGTAGAAATGTAAAATAAACAAATATACATTCGTACTTCTATACATATCTTCTGATAAAGATGAGTTTGCAAACACAATAGAAAGTCAGAATTGTCAAGGAGGATAGGCAGGTGAGGCACTGTTGGGTACAAAGTTAGAAACGAATCTAGTGAGAGCTATCAAGGGACATACACCAAGTTTTAGTGAAGGAGCTAGCCATGGAAAGGGAAGGGGGGAAATGTTTGAAACCTGTTGTCACTATCCTTCTTAATGTTGTGACCCAGAATCTGATAGGAAGTAACTTTGGGGAGGAAGAGTTTATTCTGACTGATGATTTGAAAGGACAAATATCATCATGGTGGGAGAGACATCGCAGCAGGAATAAGTTATAATCGTGGCAGCAGAAGAATAAAGATGCTTTCTAATGTCTTGAAGGGCCAAGAAACAGAGAAAGAGGAAGGTAGACAGTGAGCTGGCTTTCTTCTTTACTTCCTTTTGCTCAGATTGGGTACCTAGCTGTAGGGGAGGCTGGGCCTTCCTTCCTCAGTTATCCCTCTCCAGAAAGCCCCCATTACATATGCTCAAATATGTCTCCCAGGAGACCCATAAATCCTGCCAGATTCACAGTAGTGTATAATCATTACGGTGTCTGATCTAGATTTACTGTTAATATATAAATGGTCTTCCTGGTTAGCTCTATCATTTATAGAGCTAACTTCACCTCTTATCACTAACTGATCGTGCTTTTTATCATTTGTTAACTCCTCTGCATACATATTTTATTGACATTTATTTAGTGTCATTAATCGTAAGGATAGAATTAGGTATCAATAATAGATTTAGTTGACTATACTCAACTGGACCAGTTCAAAATGCTGAATGTTATGAATAAAAGGAATATATTTAGACACATTTGTTAATTGTTTCTGTCAACCACTTTAATCTAGATTTGCAGATGACTATTCCTAATAGAATACAATATCTACTCTACCTCATTTTACAAAATTCAGTAAAATGAATATGTTTTCTCATCTTTGCATAGTAAAAGCTGTGCTTGACTATCTTGGCTGCCTTAAGATTTTCATTAAATTTGATTTTTTCTTATATTATTGTATTATCAAGGGATGCAACTAATTAGATTATTGTGAATTCATAAACTGGAGTAACTGCAGAAACCAGGAGAGGGAGATGAGACAATCTTTCGGTGGGTAAGAGGGGGAACAACAGAAAGAGGAATAGTAGGGTGCAGCTATTCTAATGAGGAAATGGGAAATATAGGGCTCTAATTAAGAAGGGGGGAAATGCAGAAGAAGGAGGGAGAAGGTAAAACAACAGTAAGAATATCTAAGAAGTCATAAGGAATTATAAAGTTCACTTTTACCTTCAAAAACCCCTGTAATACACATAAGTCTATGCATAAATTTATACTTATAGGTCAAATGAAGTTTTCTCACTTGATCTGATAAACCCCCCTCCAAGAACCAAAACAAACAAATAAACAAAACAACAACAACATCTAACCAAACCTCCAACATCAGACATGAGAAATCTTCTGATTTAAGTGCTTGGTCAGGATTATCCAAAATACTTTCAAAACATACAGATTATAGCTTTTGCCCTTGGTTGCTCTCCAAAGGTGGAAGGTAAGTGCCTGTTGCTAAAGACACTGTGCACTTCAGAAACAGGGCCCAGAGGTCCCTTATTTGGAACTGGTCTGAAAGAGCCTCTCTGAGGAAGGTGCCATGTAATTTTCTAATGGAGTGAAGCAGCCAACAGCCCTCCCCAGCTACACCACTTATAAACCACAATTACCAGTATGTGAGGATAGCCCTAAGGATGCAGTAGTGGCATGTATACCAATAGCTCTTTGAATGGACTGTAGACCCACTCAACAATAGGAAAATCATGCACAGGACTGGAAACATAGCCAACTACTGAGGGGTAGAGAAGTCATGAATTTTGGAGAACACAGAATCACCACTTTACTAAAACAGCATAATCTAAGTACTTACAGAAAAGTGTAGTAGTCCTCAGCCCCCACATTAAAAACAAAAAAAAATCTGTTTGTGACAATCAGAACCCAGTACAGAAAACCACAACCAGTCAAAACGCAGAGTTCTGGAATCCCATCACAATTGATACATCTACATTGCAACTTCTGTACTTAGGTTAAGGGTCATTACATAAGAGGGTGTGTTACACAAGAGGTTGTTTTCTGTGACACTGTGTCAGAAGCTACACCCATAAAGTCTCACCCACATGACTGGCTTGAGCTGAACAAGGACAACAATGGACAGAACGTACACAAAGAACTACAGACAACCAAGGCAGCCTGAGAGGGGGAGGAATGGTCTTCCTCAGGGAAACTCACACTGTTGCTTATCCAACTTCAAGTGGTAATCTCTGAAAACATTCATATAAGTAACATGATATAGACTAAGCAGGTTGTATTTAGAAATACACACACACTGTGTGTGTGTGTGTGTGTGTGTGTGTGTGTGTGTGTGTGTGTGT